>CAWUFW010019076.1:0-47524 GCA_963921515.1 Calotriton arnoldi
TCACCAAGACAGATGCTCACCCTATCCCAAGAGCAGATGAGTTGATAGACAAATTGGGTTGACTGGGTACTACAGGAGGTTTGTGAAGGGATATGGGTCAATTGTGGCTCCCCTCACAGAACTCACCTCCAAGAAGATGCCCAAGAAGGTAAACTGGACAGTTAGTTGTCAAAAGGCTTTTGACACCCTGAAAGAGGCTATGTGCTCAGCACCAATTCTCAAAGCTCCAGACTATGCCAAGCAGTTCATTGTGCAGACTGATGCCTCTGAGCTAGGGATAGGAGCGGTCCTATCCCAGACCAATGATGAAGGCCAAGACCAACCTGTTGCTTTTATAAGCAGAAGGCTTCTCCCCAGGGAGCAGCGTTGGAGTGCCATTGAGAGGGAGGCCTTTGCTGTGGTTTGGTCCCTGAAGAAGCTGAGACCATACTTGTTTAGTACTCACTTCCTAGTTCAAACTGATCACAGACCTTTCAGATGGCGAATGCAGATGAAAGGAGAAAATCTTAAACTATTGAGGTGGTCCATCTCCCTACAGGGAATGGACTTTGTAGTGGAACACAGACCTGGGACTGCCCATGCCAATGCAGATGGACTTTCCAGGTTCTTCCACTTAGAAAATGAAGACTCTCTAGGGAAAGGTTAGTCTCATCCTCTTTCGTTTGGGAGGGGGGGGTTGTGTGAGAAAGTGCCCTCTTTCTGCATGGTTGCCCCCACTTTTTGCTGAATTGCTGATGTACTTTGACTGAGTGTGCCCTGGGCTCCTGCTAATCAGGTACCCAGGGCCTATGTTCTCTCCCTAAAACTGCATTGAAGCCTAAACCCAAATGGGATCTCTGGCCACAGGTCAGTCCCTGGTAAATGGTACCACAGGTACCCAGGGCACTGTGACCAGGGAAGGCCTCTAAGGGCTGCAGCACTTATTGTGCCACCCTTAGAGGTCCTGTACCACTACACTCACACACTGCCTTTGCAGGCTGCGTGTTTTGGTGCAGAACAAAGTGAAGAGTCGACATGGCACACATCTCTGTGTGCCATGCCTACAACCCACTGCCCTGGCATAGGTCAGTCACCCCTCTAGCTGGGTGCACTATACCATTGGTGAGGGTACAGGTGCATGAGCCCTGTACCCCTACAGTGTCTAAGTCCATTCTTAGACATTGTAAGTGCAGTGCTGCCATTAAGAGTATATGGTGCTGGGAGTTTGTCATTACGAACTCCACAGCACCATAATGGCTACACTGAAAACTGAGAAGTTTGGTATCAAACTTCTCAGCACATTAAACCCACACTGATGCCAGTGTGGGATTTAATGAAAAATGCGCACAGAGGGCATCTTAGAGATGCCCACTGAAAACTAAGCCACCTCTAGTGTCCAGGCTGAGTGTCTGCTTCCAGCTGCCACCACCAGACATGTTTCTGGACCCCTGGGTCGAGAGCCTGCTGCTCTCTGGGGCCTGAAACAATGCATATCCTGGGACGAGGTGCCAAGCCTCCTCCCCCAGGATGGGCAGGGTTCACGAAGGGGAAGCTTCAAAGGCTTGCCGCCTTTGTGAGCTTCCCCAGGCCACTTGCTGCTTTCAGCAACGGGTCCCCACTGGTTCTGACCCCCACTTTGGGGGGGAGAACCGGCGGGAAAAACAAGTGAGGAAGAGAGGTGTGCCCACCTCTGCCAACTCCACCCCTCAGGTGGGGGAGGTGAGGTGAAGCCCAACTCTCAGTCCACGCCATCTTGAAGATGGGGGGACTCAGCCAACCAGGGACAGGCACATACCCCCCTCCCACTGGAGGGTGGCATAATAGGGGGTGTACCCACCCCAGGGAAGGGACCCATTGGTCCCTGCCCTGTACCTACCTGTAACGCCCCTAAATATAGTATTTAGGGGCACCCCTGAACCTTTCTTCCTCAGATCCAGACAAGAAACAAGAAGAAAAGAAGAAGGACCGAACAGCCGTGCAGCAGCTAACAAGAGGAAGACGCCCACTGACTTGGCCCCAGCCCTACCGGCCTGTCTCCCCCTCGAACCTGCTCCTTCGAAATCCCGGTGTGTCCTGCAGCCAGCAACCTCAAAAACCCTGGAGGACCTGCCTGCCTTCACTTCCAAAGACTGCTTCTCCCGTGAACATCCGATTTGTTCAACTGCAACCTCTGGCAGCAGCCGGACACCGCAAATCAGCCACACTCTGCACCCGCCGTCCACGGCCCGAGCTAGAGTGGGCAAACACCACGAGGAGGTCACCCTGGCGATCCTGAACCGAGATCCGGCGACCCCTGACCTGCCTCAAGCCTTCATCTGACGCCTGCAGTCTAAATCCAGAAGGCCCCCCTAACCACGATCAGGAGCTGGTAAGAAGATCCGACCCCAAAAGGCACCCCTGCACCCGATGCCCCACAGCCTTTTGTGCCCAAACCGACGGTGCCTAACGAACCCCTAACTTCCCAACTGTATTTATAAGTGATTGCATTTCTCTGAAACAATACTGTAAGTCAAACCATAGTACATTTACAAATGCAATTGAACTGTTTTACAATCAGCATTTACTACTGTAAATTATTTATTGCTTACCTGTTCCAGGCTTGCTTGGTTCTAGAAATAAAATAACTAAAAGAATATTTTTATACAAAAACAATTGGTCTGAAGTTCAGTCTTTGAGTGTGTGAATTTATTTGCTGACTGAGTGTGTACAACAAATGCTTAACACTGTCCTCTGATACTGCCTTACTGCTCGACCACACTACCACAAATGGAGAGTAAGGTTCTATCTAACTTTACCTCTGCCTACCTTTGGGGTTCCACTGGACTCTGTGCACACTATACCTCACTTTGGTATAGTATATACAGAGCCATCTTCCTACACTTCTCTACTTTTTTTTTTTTTTTTTTACAATTCTCCTTGATTGGTATCCATTCCACCTGACTTTGTGCACCTGTAACTCTGCCTGCAAGCATGGAGTGTGAGCTCAACAACCTGGAGAGATGCACTGCGGCAGAGCTCAAGGGATTCTGTAAGGAGAGGGGCTTCCAGCAACAAAGAGCTCTAAGAAGCAGGAGCTCTAGAAGGCCCTCGGGGGCTGGAAGGAAGCCCGCCACTTAACACCCACAGCTCAGGCGGAGGAGATAAGGAGCAGGACAAAGAAGAATTTGAGGAGGAGGAGGGAGACAACTCCTGGCCATGGCCCCAGAGGAGAGAGGACAGCCCACAGGAGTGAGGTCCCCTGACAGATCCACAGCAGACCGCAGCATCTCTTCTCACAACCTGTCACTTGAGGAACTAGAGGACAGGAGATCTGAGAGGGAGTTTCAACTGCAGCTAGCAAGCTAAAAATAGAAGCATCCAAGAGGCCTGCAGATGAGGCTGGTGCAAATAGGGCATGGAGGAGAAGAAACTTGCTCTGGAGATGATGCCAAAGGTCCGCATGCCTAAAAATACCACAAAGATTAGGCAGTGGGCACCATCAATTTGCAGCGAGTGGGGGTCCAGAGAGACAAAGGAGCCAGTACAACTACTGTTAGGAGTCATTTGGTGTCCTCAGAGCAGGTAACCCCTAATGTATTCCACCAGGTTGTAGTAGGAGACAAACACGAGAGTCACTATCCTGTGGCTCTGGTTCCCTTTGAATGGGGAGGAGTCTCCGGTTCCTTCTGAGTCCAAAACATCAAATATACGGGTTGCACTCCTTTGCTTTTGTTCAATTCTTCCTAGTTTCACGTAGAAGTTCATCTATGCGTGCTTATCACTGGTGACGTGCCTAGCCCAAACTGCACTTTTTTAACTATACAACATCTTGTTAGGGTGACCTTTCACCCCAGCTCCAGTGGCACAGCTTTTTTTTATTGCGTTTGCACTCTTAGAGGTTCGGATGGCCCATTTGGAACATGAGAAACCCAGAAAATTGCTTTCCTTGCATGAAGACTTGAACAGTGTTATGAGTGAAAAAGTTGGTAAACAATGGAATAAACTGAGAAAATTTTAAGATATTAAAAAAAGAAAAAGTGCAAACGAAATAAAAAAAAAGCTGTGCCACTGGAGCTGGGGTGAAAGGTCACCCTAACAAGATGTTGTATCCTTCTGAGTCCAGCCATGCCTGTGAACTGTCTGCTTGGTAATGACGTGAAGCACACCATCTGGAATGAACGTACATCCCCAGTCCCACTTGGAATGTTAGGGTTGCGTGAGTGGGTGTGTCTGACCACATGGTCCATGGCAGCCCGAGAGGGAAGTCAAGAGGACCTGGAGCGTGGATAAATGGAACAGGTATTCTTCTTGGATTATAGAGGGCTTAACTTAGTCAACAAGACTGATGCTCACCCCATCCACTGAGCAGATGAGCTCATTGATCGGTTAGGAACTGTTAAGTTCCTAAGAATGTTTAACTTAACACCTGGGTACTGGCAGATTGCCTTAACTGAGGGGACTGGGGAGAGATTTGCATTCTCCATCCCAAAGGGCCACTTTCAATTTAGGGTGATGCTCTTTTGGGTAAAGAATGCCCCTGTCACCTTCCAGAGGCTGGTCAACAGAGTCCTGGCTGGGATGGAGAGCTTCAGTGCCACCTACCTGGACGACAATCTGGTCTTCAGTTCTAACTGGGAAGATAACTTCTTTCACCTCCAGGAAGTGCTTCAGGTTCTACAACCGGCGGGCCTGACTATCACAACCAGCAAGTGCCAAATAGGGCAGGGATAGGTGGTTTTTACTTGGAATATCAAGTTGGCAGTGGCAAGGTATGGCCCCTGCAGGCCAAAATTCAAACCATCTTGGCTTGTTGAACCCCCAAAGACCCAGAATGAGGTGAGTGCCTTCTTGGGCCTCATTGGATACCACAGGAGATTTGTCAATGGGGTATGGCACTGTTGTTGCCCCCTTGACAGACCTGACTTCTACGAAGTAGCCCAGAAAGGAGTTCTGGATGGAGGCCTGCCAGAATGCTTTCAACATCTTGAAGGAGGCCATGTGCACATCACCAGTGCTCAAGCCCCTGACTTCTCTAAAGGGTTCATTGTCCAGACGGATGGCTCAGAGCAAGACATAAAGGGTGTGCTCTCACAGTTTAACGAAGATGGCCTAGACCTACCTGTAGCCTTCATAAGTAGGAGGTTACTTCCCAGGAACAGAGGTGGAGTGCAATTGAAAGGGAAGCTTTTGCAGTGGTCTGGGCAGCACTGAAGAAGTTGAGACTATGCTTGTTTGGGGCTCATTTCTAGGTTAAGACAGACTACAGACACATCAAATAGCTAATGCAGATGAGGGGTGAGAATCTCCAAATGTTGAGGTGGTCCATCTACCTATAGGGAATTGAGTTTACAGTGGAACACCACCCTGGACCTGACCACGCTAATGCTGATGGTCCTTCCAGGTTCTTCTGCCGTAGCGATAAGAACTTTCATGATGGGCAGTCCTCACTGCTTTCGGCTGGGGGGGGCACATGTTAGACTTGAAATCCTTGACATGATATCCCCTCAAACATTTTGACTGCACACCTCTTGTTTGCTGAATTAGTTTTTGTTGTCTTTAGAACTCTGTGCACTTTACCACTGCTAACCAGTGCTAAAGTGCTTGTGTTCTCTCCTTAAAACATGGTAACGTTGGACTATTCCTAACTGGCACATTTAATTTACTTAAAAGGTCCCTAGTAAATGGTACTACATATACCCAGGGCCATTAAATTAAATGCTACTAGTGGGCCTGCAGCACTCGTGCCACCCAGTAAAGTAGCCTTTTACAACATGCCTTAGGCCTGCCACTGCTGCCTGATGTGCAGTTTTAAACTGACATTTTTACCTGGCAAAGTAAACCTTTGGTGAGGCCTAAACCTTCCTTTTTAACACTTATAGGTTACCCTATATGGCAGGGTGCATTGTATTTAAGAAGTAGAACATGTGGGATACATTTTTACGTGGCCTAGCAGTAATAAACTCCTAAAGTTGTTTTTATTTTACTATTGTATGGCCTGTCTCTCCTATTAACTAACTCTTGAGTACTTTATCACATTTAATAAGTGATAACTTTTGAATGAGGACATATAGAGATATGGAGTTTACACTCTAATGAATTGAAGTCATATTTTAAGTCACAATTTTGAAAATGCCACTTTTGGAGAGTTGGCATTTTCTTGTCCTAACCATTTGTGCCTTCTGTCAGTGTCCTGGCTCTCATGACTAGGAATGACTCTGCTGTTGGGGTTTGTGTATTTCTCCCAGACAGCGACACAAAAAGGGACTAGATGTGAGCAGGATGGGCCTGTCTGCCAGGATAGCTGGGTGTGGGGCTCTGCCTTACCCCACTTACACTTCAAAGGGCTTGACTCCAGCACACATGAAGGAATCTGGCACTATTCTTTGTCACCCTCAGACTTCTTGGAGCCTTGACGGGAAGGGAAGGCCTTTCCAGAACAAGATATGAGGGTAGTATAGGCAACTCCCCACTTCAAAGGCTGACACCAGGTATACATATTTGACCTCCTGAGCCACTCTTCAGTACACTCCTGGACCTGTGGACATTATAGAAGGAGGACTGCCTTGCTCCACAGATGACCAATTGCTGCTTGAGGCCTGCCTTGCTCCCCAGAGGTCTACCCTGCTGCTTGAGGACTGCTTTTGCCCCGAGAGAGCTGTCCTGGTGTTTGACTGCCTTGCTCTCTGAAAATGAAGACTGGACCTGCTCCCTTCCTCCCAGGCGAATCCCAAGCTAACCTGAGTCACTCCAAGGGTCAGTTGGCTGGCCTCCTGTCTGAGCTACAGGGACACAACAAGTTGCAAAGGCCTCCCTGCAACTGCCCAGCTGGCCTGCTGGACTGGACCTGCCCGAGCCCTGCTGGAGTGAGCTCCTGATCCCCAAGAGGTATCTCACCAAGTCCTGGACCCTTTCCTAGCTTCAGTTGAGCTCCTGGGAAGAAATGTGAAATCCTGTGAATAGGCCCATTCGCACAGAGACTCTGCCAGCTGTGACAGCTAATGTAAAGCTCCTGTGCGCCCAACTCTTCGCACTACAGCTACGGCCAGTGATGACTGGCAACGCAAAATTTGCCCTTCACGCTACAGCAACGACAGCCCGCAGTGTCCACCAAGGCAAAGCTCTAGCAATGACTGTCCACAATGTCCAACCGGCACTTCCCGCTACAGCTACAACAGTTCGTGCCACCCACATCCCTTTATTACTGTTTGTGTGCTGCATAATACTTTACACTTTGCCTCTAAGCTACGCCTGACTGCTTTGTGCCAGGCTACCAGAGGGTTAAGCACAGGTTATTTTAGTGACTTTTGTGGTTCACCCTGACAAGGATTGTGGTTGTTGCCTGAGGGGGGGCTCACACCCCCCTCAACCAGTTACCCGATTTCTTACAGTGACTAACAAATACAAGGTAGTGAACCCCCACCCCATGATTTTTCATTGAGAAGGAACCCCCACCCCGTGATTTTTCATTCATACAATTGCCTGTGGAACATAGTGGCCAGGGAGCATCTCATGAGCAATGTAAAGGGAGCCATACTTACATTTCTAGGCACTTTGTTGGAACTGTTGTCACAAGGTCACCTGAATAGAGTCTGTCCACCATGATAAAGAGCTCTACAAATCTTTAGATGAGATGTCTCACTGACTGATCATAAATAAATATTGTTATGATGTATGGGAGAAAACCCCAAATAATAGCACTTGAAATCATTTGCTATTTGCCATGAGTAGATGATTGTTGTTGGCCAGATAGAGAAGTAAGGGGATGTATTGGTTGTGTTTAGGAGAATTTGTATTTTTGTAATTCTATTTTGGAAAAAAATTACATTATCACTTGAAGGACACAAACACTGTTACTTCATGTAACCTGAGATCATGTCAATGTGAACATCAATAAACATTTGATTTTAAAAAAAAGTACTGATAGAAGAGACCTTAGAAAAAATGGCAGGTCCCAAAAAGTACATAATGGGAGCACCCTACACAATTCAAAGCTTTGGATAAAGTGAGAGTAAAAGCAATTTGCCATTGCCAATCCACCGCATGATTCCCCTAAGCACAGTAACAGCAGGCAACCGGGTGTGTAAGATGAACACTGTTAAACTCTGTTCAAAGTCATCCTTTAAATAGGTGGAGGACTTCCATATGGTTATAAAACAAAGGGGATAAGGAACAGGCCTCACACCAATTGTAGAAAGACTTCCAATGTGTAGAATAAGACATAAGTGTAGCTGGCCGTCTGGATTGTTGGAGCTAGCCGCCTCACCAGAAATCACCAATTTCATCTGAAAAAGACAGAGGAAAGTGCCACTCCAGAGCCACAACTAAGCTCCAAAGTCGAGGAAAGCATACCTTGCATGGCCATAAGGGCGCTATCAGAACCATGTAGATCTTCTCTGGTTAGATTTTCCCAAGAAACCTTAGGAGATGAGGAAAAGGAGGGACAGTGTATAATAAACTTGTCAGCCAACAGAAGGACAAATCATTCACTCCTAAGCGTTCATCAAAGAGTCCCTGGAGCAAAAAGTCAGAAGCTGTGAATTTGGTACGTAAACAGGTCAAGCCATGGAGGACCACAATGATACACCAGACTCTGGAAGACTCGAGAATGAAGGGAGAAGTCTGTGAATGCAGGGAATAGTCTGCTGAAAGCATCTGCTTGAATGTGGTCCACTTTGGGGAAGTAAGCCAATCTGATAGGGAGTAGATGAGTACAATAAATTTGGTTATTAGTTGATGGGGGAGGGGTAAATACCCACCTGAAGTAATAATCACAATACTTGTTAGAGTGACCCACTAAAATGACTCAATAAACCTGAGCTCAATCCTCTGTCAGCTGTGGCACAGAGCAGATAGGCTTAACTAAGTGACAATGCGTAAAGTATTTAAGCAGTACTAAACAGTAATAAAGTTGAAGCGCTAAACAATAAAAATCCCAATTAGAAAAGTAGAGTAAAAATGAATAAATAAAATGACACCAAAATGACAAAAAATACCAATGATAGTGAACGGTTGCAGGCCGGATACACTAACGAGGTTCATCCTTTTCAAAGATTTTGCTTTTTAACTTTAGTCCTTTAAGTCCCAATCCACCACACGAGTATAATTATAAAGACCCCAGAACCACAGGAGAGGCACTTAAAGACTCCAAGGCAGAGGCCACAGCAGGGTCCAGTCCAGGTCCAATTGCCACTGGTCAGCTGAGCAGTTACAGGAAAAGGCCTCTTGAAGCTTATTGTGTCCCTGTAGCTTCAAAAGATCACCCTTATGACCCTTGGAGTCTGCTTGTTTGTCCTGTGTACAAGAGGGTCCAGTCTTCTAAGGTCTCAGATAGCATGGTCGGTCCTCTTCTGATCATCCAGAGGTCCAGGATTGTTCTGAAGTGGGTTCCTGCAGATGGTCCATTTATGCCTGGTACGAGCCAGTGGGTGGGAATGACCCCTGGGGATGTTCTAACCAATTGAGTAAAGGTTCCCAATGCTAGCCCTATCCGCTTGGGTATTTTCAAGATGACTGAAGTCTTCTGCCCCACTAACCTTAAGCTCTGAGAGCTTAGGTTGTGTGTGGGGTGTGTACTATGGTAATAATGGTGTCTTACCATATCAAACACTAAAATCCAGGTTTAGGCAGTTAACGTACCCTCAACAACTTCAGAGACGGAAGTCTGGTAGGACAAAGCTGAGCTTTCAGCAACCAGGTGATACACAGACATTGTTTTGGCATTCTGTTTCCATCCTTTGCAGTGTACTCCCAGTGAAATATGGAAAAACTCTGGCACACCTGTCAAGGAGTTTTGGCACTCCACCAGGATCTGAGAATGTGATGTTGTCTTGCTTTCTTTTCAGAACATCTAAGCAAGACTTCAAAACTCCAGGACACAACGTGAACACTCCTCAAAATAGGACTCTACACACTTGAAAATACCAAATTACAACATAAACAAAGCTCAACACTCATTTGTCAAGTAAAGGTGAATATTTATTGCAGCAAGTTCCCATATATCAAATGGCAATAATGCACATGTATAATATAGTGCATTCTAGTGTCTGGATGTGTTGGCATTGTAAATATTCTTAGACCTCTCGGAACTCGATTGACCTCTATATATTTCTCTAGGGCTATAACTTCCCACCTTTTGTTAATCTCTTTTTTGTACATCCGTTCTATTTGTAAAAATGACTGTTTTAGCGAGGGACCTTGTCCTCCTTGTCAGTTTTGATCCATTGCTTTGTTTTCAAATGTTCCAGCACCTGCCTGAAACATTGTAGCAGCTTTTAGTGCTCTCTTCGCTTTCCTAAACATGCCTGACCGGAAGTGTGCAGGGGGTAGAAGGCGCTAAAATTAAGACTACCAAATTTAGCGCTTCCTTACTTAAGTCCCCATGTGCACTTTAAATAGTTCGCAGGTGACCCTTAGCATGAAACGTATCAGAGGATGACTATGCCCCTGTTACAGCTGACATCCACAGACTAAAAGAGGGGCTACGTGTGACGTACTTGGGATATGCATGTAATAGAACAGACATGATGAAGCATAAAACATAAACACATGAATAGAGTTTTTGTTCCCAAAAGAAGAACCTCACCTCATAAAAGGCGGAGCCCTCTTGAAATTGTCTTTTCTTTCCAAAAAAGTACAGCTGGGATTATGCGTACCATTAAAGTGAGTAACAATAGCCAATTTACAGTGCTCCGAAAGGAAAGAAGTTCTATAATTAAGAAGCAGAATCTCAACATACCTCCATGCATGAGCTCCAGTGTTTTGGAGACCAACACTACCTTCATACATGGCAAGGATATATGGACTTAACTTATTTTTTTTTCCAGTTTTATATACATGAACTCGACTTGAAGGTATTGGAGCACTTTACATGAGCGTCAGTTACATTACACAAGGTCACATGCATTTTTTATAAGCTCTGGGGAGATTAAGTAATTTTCCCAGAGTCACAGGATGATGAGCCAACACTGTGACTCAAACATGGTTACCCAGCACCAAAGTTGGCATATCTGGCCAGGACACCACATCCTCTTCCTCATCCAGGCTCCTTCTGTAAGAAACCCTATGTTCTAGCCCATGTTTTGTGTGCCACATCATGAATCACATCACAGCTGACTAAGGCCTAATCTCTTTACAGCACTGCTATTCAAATTGCCCAGTTCAGTATGTTTGCAGAGCAGCTCCTTAGAATGAGTGTGCATGTAGCATATAAGTGAAGGCTGAGGAGCCCCATGGCACATTTGACAGTACACTGTGAACTCCACCAGCAGACATAACACATCATCTCCCTGCAAGAAAGATCACAGCAAGAAACAGGTTATTCGGCTTTTGTCAAGAGAATGGTAAAAGGGTAGCATTCCCCTACGAGTCATATGAAACTGCAGTAGTACAATTTCGCAAACTATAACTCCCTATAAAATAATACGCTGTATGTTATAAAACACACATTCTTTGTGTGGCTCTCTCAAGACACAGCAATACATATCTACTGAATGGCTCATAGATTTTTGTACGGTCATTGCTAGAACAACAAAGTGCAACAAAAACACGCCAGATGGGCGGAAGAAGGCTGCCACTGTCCTTGCAGTTGGAAAATGCAATTCTTGATTTCTTAAATGGACTAGCAGCGTGAAACGGAGGTGTCAACAGGAAGTCATGAGGAGCTTTTAGGTACATAAAACCTCGCTTTGTTTAATGAAAGATTTCCAGGACTTTCAACCATGAAGAGCATTCTAGACTATACACCTAGAAAGCGCACTGTTCAATGTTGGGGTTATTCTTTCTCATTCGGTTTGAAATGTAGAATGTTATACTTAGAATTGTAGTTCCTCGCAGGAATGCCTCCCTCCACTGCACGTTTATATAGCTGAAGAAAGATCTCTTCTGTGCTTGTGCTTTCGTTGAAAGTAGCTAAACGTATCACTTTCAACCAATCAGCATTTGTATAGCACAGCACTGTCACCCCTACGGGTATCTGGGTACTGAACAATTCTGCTGACAGTACATGCAGGTGAGGTGGCACAACACCTTTGCAACACAGGAAGAGCAACTCAAGACAATAGTTTGTGTGGCGAGTAGCGCCAAATAAAGGAAGAATGAAAAAAACAAGCTGGGTATGTGAGAAGCATCACTGGGAGCTTGTTTCCAAAAGTGAGCACCAGCCTAGATATGCAGTGGCATCTCCGCTTCCTCATCGACCCCCATGCCTTCTACTGCCACAACTTATTAGTACTGTGGAAATGTGCACTGCTTTGAAACAAACACCAGGGGAAGGCTCGCTCTAAGCCTGGCATGATAAAATAAATGTAGGTGGGGTGGTGGGAGGGGAAAACACAAAGCCCTCTGCAGATGCTTGACTTTTACTCATGCAAAAAGAGAAAAAAAAGCAGGGCAGTGTACGAAGCTGAACAGTATGTGTACACACCCCATAAGAGGCTTGTTGGAAAGGCAGGGTGTTAATAAATGATTCTGTTTTATGAAGTACAGCGCTTGCTCTTATTTTTTAGGTCACTTTTCAAATGGATGTTAGTTTGTTTCGGTCTTAAGTGCATGCTACGGGTACCCCGCGTTGCCATACGTTGCAAGTGCAGGTTTTGGTCCACAAAAGGTAGTCCTGTTGTTATTACCCGCTACTGAGAGCATTAGCATGCAAGGAGAGGGCAGGAGGCATGGCGCTCTAGTGGCTGCTTTCACAGCAACTCGCCTTTCCAGCCCCGGTCCTGTTTCATGTGTCTGGGTCTGAGTAAGGGCTTTTGTCAGAAGCTTACAGCTCGCTTTAGCATGGCTCTGGGCTGCCACATTTGATGCTAATAAAGAATCTGCAGGAGGGACGCGATGAATACCCCCAGCACCTATTGTACTCAACAAGCAGCTTGAAATGCAGCCACAGGGAGATTGCGAGGGGTGAACAAACAGGAAGTGAGTTGCAGCTGAGGTGCACACTGGAGAGCAAGAACACTAGAAATCTGACCTCAGTTGGCATCAAGAGAACAGCCTCACAATGACGTTGGGCAGATGAAAAGGGGTACTTGGGCCTTGGGGCACTGGCAAGAGCAAACACAGGGGGAACAACAGGAAATAGTGTGCGACAGCCAATAAAAACCGAGGAAAAGTAAGTGGCAAGCACACAAACCAATAGAAAGTAAGGGCGGGATGTAAGCCCCTTTTAAGATTTATGTTAAACACAATAGATTTCAGAAGCACAGAGCAAGCACTGTGCAGGCAAAACCTTAAAAGGGGCTCGGATTAGCCAGAGCTTTAAAATATCCTCCTTGAACGTTGGCACAGCCACTCTCTAATATCCTGCTAAAGAACTTTTAAAATGACTTACAATCACTACAGAAGTCAAATTCCACAACGGCTGTTGCCATAAGAAAGAACATGATAGTCTCTGAGCACCAGCTAATGTTTCAGTTCTCAACACGTGTGTTCAGGAAAGAAGTGGTGCCCTTCAACTGAATCTTCTGAGGTGCAGGTAGCGTCTCTACTTCGCAATAAATTCCGAAATGTTTCCTGACTGGAAATTCAAAGAGCAGCAGCATCTCGTCCTAGCGATTGTGTTCCGCTTTGCAGGTACTGTCTCTACCTTGCTTCTCGGGAGAAGTCGATCAGGTCAGCTAGTAGTTTTAAGCATTATCTGAGGAACAGTGTTCCAATTTAGAATTTCGGTATGACATTTCACTTCATCTCCGTTTATTAACGAATTCTAGGAGCTTATCAGTTTTTTTAAGGAGAAGTCTCATTCAAGGGTGATATGGTATTTACTAAGTAAAGAACTCCCAAGGAGAAAAACAATTATTCTTCAAGTGTAAATATATAAATATATATGTATATATATATATGTGTGTATATATATATATATATCCACTGAAAAAACCATAGGTTTCAGGGAAGTTATAGTTAGAAATTAGCATTTAAAAAACCTTAGAAATTCACTGAAAAAACCACAGGTTTCAGGGACGTTATAGTTAGTTGGACATTTCACTCGTACAAAACCAGAGGAATGTGGCCGTTATAGTTAGTTGAGCTAACTATAACTCACGCCCGCAATGCACTGCTGATGACGTCACATATTACATCATTCATGACATGGTCAGTGACTTCATTGATGACATCTCAAATGACATCACTGATGACATCATCCAGTGACTGTGTGTTTCTGTAAAGATTAAATATGTTTTATATATATATGCCAAGGTGTATTGAAGAATGAGTGGGTGTATAAGTGTCTGAATGGATGATTTAGTCGGTGCGTGACTGACTGTATAAGTGAGTGATTAAACGTGTCTTACTGAATGCATGGGTTAGTGACTAAACTGTGTGAATGTGTATCAGTCGGTGTGTAAGCGGCTGCATGGGTTGGTGAGTAGCTACATGAGTGTCTATATTGGTTATTGATTGGTTGTCTGAGTATCTGTATGGGTGCCTGAGTGTCTGTGTGGGTGGGTGGGGGCTGTGTGACTCTGTGCATAGATGTGTGAGTGGGTGATTCACTGGGTGTATGGGTTCAAGAGTGCATCTGTGAAGGGATGTGTGGGTGAGTGTGTGTATGGGTGTGTTGGTGAGTGAATGGATGTCTCAGTGGTACATGTGTGAGTAACTACATATGTGAAAGGCAGTATATGTGAGTGTTGGAGTATATAAATGACTATATGTGAGATTGAGTGATTGTGAGAGTAGCTGTATGGATGAGTGTGTGCTTGTATCAGTGATTGTATAAGAGAGTAAGTATGTGTTAGTATCTGTATGAATAAATGAGGTGGGGTGTGTATAACTGTATAGGTGAGTAAATGGGAGTGTGATCGATTCTTTGCATGACTGACTAGGTGTGTGAGTAACTCTATGGATGAGTGGCGGCGTGTAAGTGTGTGTGTATATGTGTATGAATGCATATGATAGTGCTGTATTGATGAGTGACTGTATGGGTGAATGAGTGGATGTGTGTGTAGACCTAGGAATCAGTGAGTGGGTATATAGTAACTGGTATTGGTATGTCTATGGTTTCGAAAATGGTAGTCTGTATTTTAGAGTGGGTGTATCAAAGGTTATATTAGGGTGTGAGGAGGTGCATCAGATTATCACGTGGATGATGTCATCAGTGATGTCACTGACCATATCGTGAATGATGTAATATGACATCAGCAGTGCATTGCGGGGCATGAGTTATAGTTAGCTCAACTAACTATAACGGCTGAATTTCTCTGGTTTTGTACGAGTGAAATGTCCGACTAACTATAACGTCCCTGAAACCTGTGGTTTTTTCAGTGAATTTCTAAGGTTTTTAAATGCTAATTTCTAACTATAACGTCCCTGAAACCTATGGTTTTGCAGTGAATTTCAAAGGTTTTTTAAATGCTAATTTCTAACTAAAACATCCCTGAAACCTGTGGTTTTTTCAGTGAATTTCAAAAGTTTTTTAAATGCTAATTTCTAACTATGCCTACAGAGGTAGGACATGTGCAGAAAGAGGAAGAAAGGCGCAGAAAGAAGCAACAGAAATGCAGAAAGAGGCAACAGAAGTCCAGAAAGACAAAGAAAGGTGCAGAAAGAAGCAAGAGATATGCAGAAAGAACCGACAGAGGAGCAGAAAGAGTCCTTGTTGCAAAGTCATCCTGTGCCCCGAACTTTTTGCTGAAGGGTACTGGTGGTAACTGACTCTGACTAACCAGGCCTAGAGCCAGTGCTATGCTAAAAGACACTCAGAATACAGTGAAAACACCTACATACACTAGGGAACACTATGCGTTGGGGTACCCCTGTGATTGGCATGACCTCCTCTGTAAGGCCCTAGTACATAATAGGGCAGGGGGATTAAAACTACCTCTAAGTCAGAGGTGCAGAAAGACGCTTCTTTAACCCCTTCTGTGCTCATGACGGAATGGTTCCGTCATGAGCACAAGTTCTAGTGTGCCCATGACGGAACCATTCCGTCATGAGCACATGCTCAGGAAATCCCTCTGCTGCAGACAGCAGAGGGATTTCCCTTTTTTTTTTTTTTTTGCCTGGGGAGGTTGGGAAGAGCTTCCCCAAGCTCCCCAGGCCTAGTTTTGTATTTCATTGCAATGACGATCGCGCGCATGGCGCGCAATCGTCATTGCAACAAAATCGAAACTGAAACTTAGTTTCAGTTTCTCAGTTTCGGTGCTTGTGGGACTATCTCAGCCCCCCGAGCACCGAAAAGATGGGAGAGGTATCGTTAGAAAGGGAGAATCTCCCTTTCCAATGGTACTCTTCTCTAGTGGATCCCTGCTTGGGGATCACCCCAGGAGGGCGATCCCCAAGCAGGGATCCACCCACTAGCGCCAGGGAGGGGGGAGCGGCCCCTTGGGCAAGGGCCTTTGCTCCCCCCAGTTTTGTTTGGCCGCAACAGACTTTCTGCCCCCCCCTGGGGGGCAGATAGCCCACTAGGAACCAGGGATTTTTTTTTATTGACGTTGGGGTGGGGGCTGCCCAAAAAGGGCATGGCAATGCCCCCCCAGAGAAATGTCAGTCTTTCTGCCCCCGGGGCGGAAAGCCCACTAGAAACCAGGGATTATTTTTTTATTGACGTTGGGGTGGGGCTGCCCAAAAGGGCATGGCAATGCCCCCCAGAGAAATGTCAGTCTTTCTGCCCCCTGGGGGGCAGATGGGGGCAGCAGCCCCCAATCTGCCCCCGGGGGCAGAAAGCCCACTAGGAACCAGGGATTTTTTTTTATTGATGGTGTGGGGGCTGCCCAAAAAGGGCATGGCAATGCCCCCCCCCCAGAGAAATATCAGTCTTTCTGCCCACCCTGGGGGGCAGATGGGGGCAGTAGCCCCGAATCTGCCCCCCCGGGGGGGCAGAAAGCCCACTAGGAACCAGGGATTTTTTTTTTATTGGCGTTGGGGTGGGGGCTGCCCAAAAAGGGCATGGCAATTCCCCCACCCCCCCAGAGAAATGTCAGTCTTTCTGTCCCCCCGGGGGGGCGGAAAGCCCACTAGAAACCAGGGATTTTTTTTTTATTGACGTTGAGGTGGGGGCTGCCCAAAAAGGGCATGGCAATGCCCCCACCCCCCCAGAGAAATGTCAGTCTTTCTGCCCCCCCGGGGGGGCGGAAAGCCCACTAGAAACCAGGGATTTTTTTTTTATTGACGTTGAGGTGGGGGCTGCCCAAAAAGGGCATGGCAATGCCCCCACCCCCGAGAGAAATGTAAGTGTTTCTGCCCCCCCGGGGGGCAGATAGCCCACAAGAAACCAGGGATTTTTTTTAATTGACATTGGGGTGGGGGCTGCCCAAAAAGGGCATGGCAATGCCTCCCCCCCCTGAGAAATGTCAGTCTTTCAGCCCCCCCTGGGGGGCGGAAAGCCCACTAGAAACCAGGGATGTTTTTTTTTATTGACGTTGAGGTGGGGGCTGCCCAAAAAGGGCATGGTAATGCCCCCCCCCCCGAGAAATGTCAGTCTTTCAGCCCCCCCTGGGGGGCGGAAAACCCACTAGAAACCAGGGATTTTTTTTTATTGACGTTGAGGTGGGGGCTGCCCAAAAAGGGCATGGTAATGCCCCCCCAGAGAAATGTAAGTCTTTATGCCCCCCTGGGGGGCAGAAAGCCCACTAGAAACCAGGGATTTTTTTTTTTATTGACGTTGGGGTGGGAACTGCCCACAAAGGGCATGGCAATGCCCCCACCCCCCAAAAAAAATGCAACAGTCTTTCTGCTCCCCCCCGGGGGCAGATGGGGGCAATAGCCCCTGATCTGCCCCCGGGGGGGCAGAAAGCCCACTAGGCACCAGGGATTTTTTTTTTTTTATAATGTAGGGGTGGGGGCTGCCCAGAATGGGCATTATAATGTCACCACCCCAAAAGCAATTACCATAGTCTTTCTGCCCCTCCCCGGAGGCATATTGGGGCAATAGCCCCTTATGGGGGTAGAAAGCCCTCCAGGCATCAGGATTTTTTTTATTTTTATTCAGGGTTGAGGTCAGCTCAGAATGGGCATGCCAATGCCCACACCTCCCCCCAAAAAATGCCACAGTCTTTCTGCCCCCCCCGAAGGGCGTATGGGGGCAGTGGCCCCTGATCTGCCCCAGGGGGGGCAGAAAGCCCCCTAGGCGCCAATGATTTTGCTGGCTTTTTATATGCGTGGGGGCTGCCCAGAATGGGCATACCAATTCCTCTACCCCACAAAAACATAGCCACAGTCTTTCTGCCCCCTTTGGGGGCATATTGGGGCAACCCCCCCCCCCCCGATTCCCTCCCAGGGCGGCAGAAAGCCCACTAGGCACAGACTTGTTTTTAGCAATGTGCCTACCTGTGGATTTTGGGCCCTATCGCAGCCGGCACATAGGGAAACCTAGCAAACCTGTATATTTTTTTAAACTAGACACCAAGGGGAATCCAGGATGGGGTGACTTGTGTCCCTCTCACCAGGTTCTGTTCCCAGAATCCCTTGCAAACCTCAAACTTAGTTAAAAAAACACATTTTCCTCACATTTCTGTGATGGAAAGTTCTGGGATCTGCGCGGATCCACAAAATTCCACCCACCCCGCATTCCCCAAACTCTTCTGAGAAAAATGGTACCTCACTTGTGTGGGTAGGCCTAGTGCCCGCGACAGGAAACGGCCCAAAACGCAACGTGGACACACCACATTTTCACAGTGAAAACTGACCCTTTTTTTGCTAAGTATCTAGCTGTAGATTTTGAACCCTAGCTCTGCTGGCACCTAGGGAAACCTATGAAACCTATACATTTTTGAAAACTAGACACCCAGGGGAATCCAGGATGGGGTGACTTGACTGGCTCTCACCAGGTTCTGTTACCCAGAATATCTAGCAAACCTCAAAATGTGTAAAAAAAAACACATTTTCCTCACATTTCCGTGGTGGCAAGTTCTGGAATCTGTGTGGATCCACAAAATTCCACCCACCCCGCATTCCCCAAAGTCTTCTGAGAAAAATGGTACCTCACTTGTGTGGGTAGGCCTAGTGCCCGCGACAGGAAACGGCCCAAAACACAACGTGGACACACCACATTTTACAGTGAAAACTGACACTATTTTGCAAAGTGCCTAGCTGTAGATTTTGAACCCTAGCTCTGCCGGCACCTAGGGAAACCTAGCAAACCTATACATTTTTGAAAAGTAGACACCCAGGGGAATCCAGGGTGGGGTGACTTGTCTGGCTCTCATCAGGTTCTGTTACCCAGAATACCTTGCAAACCTCAAAATATGTCAAAAAAACACATTTTCGTCACATTTCTGTGGTGGAAAGTTCTGGAATCTGTGTGGATCCACAAAATTCCACCCAGCCCGCATTCCCCAAAGTCTTCCGAGAAAAATGGTCCCTCACTTGTGTGGGTGGGTCAAGTACCCGCGACAGGCAAGGGCCCAAAACCTATTGAGGCGACTTCAAAATTACCTATAACAAAACTACCTGGTTTTGGGGGGGCACCTGGGGTTTTGGCCCCGGGCTTGCCACCATCTAGGGAAACCTACCAAACCCATACATTTGTGAAAACTAGACACCCTGGGGAGTCCAATGAGGTATGGCTTGCGTGGATCCCCCAACGTTTCCCTACCCAGAATCCCCTGCAAACCTCAAATTTAGCTGAAAAAAACACATTTTCCACATATTTTTGTGTGGAATCACCGTGGCGGCACAAATGTCCTACCCCACAGCGTTCTCCTTAGTGTCCAGAGTAAAATGATACCTCACTTGTGTGGGTGATCAAAGCAGAATTGGCTAAAAATGTATTTTAAAAAAAATGTAGTGCTTAAAATTCCCTGTGCTATACCCTTATTCCCTGTGTTTTGGGCTCTTCCCAGTCACAGGCCCTTGCCCCACCCACACAAGTGAGGTATCATTTTACTCGGGAGACTGAGGGGAATGCTGTGGGGTAGGACATTTGTGCCGGCACAGTGATTCCACTCACAAATATGTGGAAAATGTGGTTTTTTCAGCTAAATTTGAGGTTTGCAGGGCATTCTGGGTAGGAAAATGTTGGGGGATCAACGCAAGTCATACCTCGCTGGACTCCCCCGGGTGTCTAGTTTTCAGAAATGTGTGGGTTTGGTAGTTTTCCAAGATGGCCGCGGAGCCCGGGGCAAAAAACCCAGGTGACCCCTCTTGTAAAACCAGGTTGTTTTGTGATAGGTCATTTTGATGGCTCCTCAGTACGTTTTGGGCCCTTGCCTGTCGCGGGTACTTGACCCACCCACGCGAGTGAGGTATCATTTTTATCGGGAGACTTGGGGGAACGCTGGGTGGTAGGACATTTTTGGATCCACGTAGATTCCAGAACTTTCCCACACAGAAACTTGAGAAAAAAGGGATTTTTTCAGCTAAATTTGAGGTTTGCAGGGCATTCTGGGTAGGAAAACGTTGGGGGACCCATGCAAGCCATACCTCGTTGGACTCCCCCAGGTGTCAAGTTTTCAGAAATGTGTGGGTTTGGTAGTTTTCCAAGATAACCGCCGAGCCCAGGGCCAAAAACCCAGGTGACCCCCCTTGCAAAACCAGGTTGTTTTGTGATAGGTCATTTTGATGTCTCCTCAATATGTTTTGGGCCCTTGCCTGTCGCGGGTACTTGACCCACCCACGTGAGTGAGGTATCATTTTTATCGGGAGACCTGGGGAAACGCTGGGTGGTAGGACATTTTTGGATCCACGTAGATTCCAGTACTTTCCCACACAGAAATTTGAGAAAAAAAGTGATTTTTTCAGCTAAATTTGAGGTTTGCAGGGCATTCTGGGTAGGAAAACCTTGGGGGACCCACGCAAGCCATACCTCGCTGGACCCCCCCGGGTGTCTAGTTTTCAGACATGTGTGGGTTTGGTAGTTTTCCAAGACGGCAGCCGAGCCTGGGGCCAAAAACGCAGGTGACCCCGCTTGCAAAACCAGGTTGTTTTGTGATAGGTCATTTTGATGTCTCCTCAATACGTTTTGGGCCCTTGCCTGTCGCAGGTACTTGACCCACCCACGCGAGCGAGGTATCATTTTTATCAGGAGACCTGTGGGAACGCTGGGTGGTAGGACATTTTTGGATCCACGTTGATTCCAGAACTTTCCTACACAGAAATTTGAGAAAAAAGTGATTTTTTTCAGCTAAATTTGAGGTTTGCAGGGCATTCTGGGTAGGAAAACGTTGGGGGACCCATGCAAGCTATACCTCGCTGGACTCCCCCGGGTGTCTATTTTTCAGAAATGTGTGGGTTTGGTAGGTTTCCCAAGAAGGCCGCCGAGCCCGGGGCCAAAAACCCAGTTGACCCCCCTTGCAAAAGCAGGTTGTTTGGTGATAGGTCATTTTGATGTCTCCTCAATACGTTTTGGGCCCTTGCCTGTTGCGGGTACTTGACCCACCCACACGATTGAGGTACCATTTTCCTCGGGAGACCTGGGGGAATGCTGGGTGGTAGGAAATTTGTGGATCCACGTAGATTCCAGAACTTACCCACACAGAAATGTGAGAAAAAAGTGATTTTTTCATCAAAATTTGAGGTTTGCAGGGGATTCTGGGTAGAGAAACGTTGGTGGATCCACACAAGCCATACCTTCCTGGACTCCCCCTGGTCTCTAGTTTTCAGAAATGTGTGGGTTTGGTAGGTTTCCCTAGATGGCCGCCAAGTCCGGGACCAAAAACTCATGTGACCCCCCTTGCAAAACCAAGTTGGTTTGTGATAGGTAATTTTGATGTCGCCTCGATAGGTTTTGGGCCCTTGCCTGTCACGGGTCCTTGACCCACCCACCCGAGGTACCATTTTTATCGGGAGACCTGGGTGAATGCTGGGTGGGAGGAAATTTGTGGATCCACGCAGATTCCAGAACTTTCCCACACAGAAATGTGAGAAAAAGTGATTTTTTCCAGCAAAATTTGAGGTTTGCAGGGGATTCTGGGTAGGAGAATGTTATGTTATGTTAGGTATTCTTATATAGCGCACAGCTGCCTCAGCGAAGAGGTGTCCTGGCGCTGGTAGCAGTGTCAGTAGAAAGCTAGGGGCTAGACCATGGGGAACAGGTAGGTTTTGATGGCCTTACGGAAGGGTAACAGGCAATCTAGGCGGCGGATCTGAACAGGGAGAGAGTTCCACAGTTTAGCGGCAAGATACCGAAAGGACCGGCCCCCCACTTTGAGGCGTTTCACCCGGGGGACCGTTGCCAGAAATTGCTCAGCAGAGCGTAGCTGGCGAGTGGGTACATAGGGGACCAGCAGATTGGACAAAATCTCAGGGGATGAAAGCTTGAGTAGTTTGAAGGTCAAGCATAGTGCTTTGAATTCGATCCTTTTAGACATAGGTAGCCAGTCTAGGCGACGCAATGCACCCGTCGTGGAGCAGGTTCTGGGGAGCCTCAGCAGGACTCGGGCAGCTGCATTCTGGACTCGCTGAAGGCGGATCACTTCCGTCTTATTGGCGCCTAACATAAGTGAGTTGGAATAGTCTAATCTGGACAAAATGGTCGCCTGGACTATCAACTGGCGGGTGGGTGGGTCAAAGAAACCCAACATGGGCCTCAGACCCCGTAGAAGTCCAAAGCAGGTACCAGCAACCTTCTTGGTGTGCTCCTGGAACCCAAGAGTGGAGTCGAACCAGGTCCCTAGATTTTTCACTGCTGACTTAGGGGTGGGGGCGCTGCCCAGGGACGCCGGCCACCATTGCGTGCTCCAGAGCCCCTTATCTCTCCCCACCAACAGCACTTCTGACTTGTTGGCATTAAGTTGAAGGAAGTTGGTGGTCATCCAATGCGCGACCGCCGCTAGGCCGCTCCGAAACTGCGAGGCACCCCGCGTAGGATCATCGGAGAGGGCTACCACCAGCTGCGTGTCATCTGCATACGAGACCATGGTCAAGCCATGGTCCCTCGCCACCGCCGCCAGGGGTTGAACCTAGAGGTTAAACAGAACAGGGCTCAAGGCCGAGCCCTGGGGAACCCCCTGCTTGATGGAATGGGCGTGGGAGAGAAAGGGGGGGCAGTGACCTGGAATGCTCTGTCAGACAGGAAAGATCGAAACCAATCCAGGGCAAGACCTACCACCCCCGCCTCCTCTAGGTGACGCAGAAGAATGTGATGGGAAACCGTATCAAAAGCGGCACTAAGATCGAGCAGTATCAGGGCCGCAGTTTGTCCCTCATCCAGAATGGTCCGTAGATGTTCACTCACCGCTAGAAGCGCGGTCTCGGTGCTGTGACCAGGGCGGAAACCATTGTTAGGGGACCCACGCAAGCCATACCTCGCTGGACTCCCCCGGGTGTCTAGTTTCCAGAAATTTGTGGGTTTGGTAGGTTTTCCTAGATGGCCTCCGAGCCCCGGGCCAAAAACTCATGGGACCCCCATTTCAAAACCAGGTTGGTTTGTGATAGGTAATTTTGATGTCGCCTCAATAGGTTTTGGGCCCTTGCCTGTCGCGGGTACTTGACCCACCCACGCAAGTAAGGTACCATTTTTCTCGAAACACTTTGGGGAACGCGGGGTGGGTGGAATTTTGTGGATCCACGCAGATTCCAGAACTTTCCACCACAGAAATGTGAGGAAAATGTGTTTTTTTGACAATTTTTTAGGTTTGCAAGGGATTCTGGGTAACAGAACCTGGTGAGAGCCAGTCAAGTCACCCCATCCTGGATTTCCCTGGGTGTCTAGTTTTCAAAAATGTATAGGTTTGCTAGGTTTCCCTAGGTGCCGGCAGAGCTAGGGTTCAAAAACTACAGCTAGGCACTTTGCAAAAAAGGGTCATTTTTCACTGTGAAAATGTGGTGTGTCCACGTTGCGTTTTGCGCCGTTTCCTGTCGCGGGCACTAGGCCTACCCACACAAGTGAAGTACCATTTTTCTTGGAAGACTTTGGGGAACGCGGGGTGGGTGGGATTTTGTGGATCCACGCAGATTCCAGAACTTTCCACCACAGAAATGTGAGGAAAATGTGGTTTTTTTGACACTTTTTTAGGTTTGCAAGGGATTCTGGGTAACAGAACCTGGTGAGAGCCAGTCAAGTCACCCCATCCTGGATTCCCCTGGGTGTTTAGTTTTCAAAAATGTATAGGTTTGCTAGGTTTCCCTAGGTGCCGGCAGAGCTAGGGTTAAAAAACTACAGCTAGGCACTTTGCAAAAAACGAGTCATTTTCCACTGTGAAAATGTGGTGTGTCCATGTTGCGTTTTGCGCCGTTTCCTGCCACGGGCACTAGGCCTACCCACACAAGTGAGGTGCCATTTTTCTCGGAAGACTTTGGGGAATTCGGGGTGGGTGGAATTTTGTGGATCCACGCAAATTCCAGAACCTTCCACCACAGAAATGTGAGGAAAATGTGTTTTTTTTGACAATTTTTTAGGTTTGCAAGGGATTCTGGGTAACAGAACCTGGTGAGAGCCAGTCAAGTCACCCCATCCTGGATTCCCCTGGGTGTCTAGTTTTCAAAAATGTATAGGTTTGCTAGGTTTCCCTAGGGGCCGGCAGAGCTAGGGTTCAAAAACTACAGCTAGGCACTTTGCAAAAAAAGGGTCATTTTTCACTGTGAAAATGTGGTGTGTCCACGTTGCGCTTTGAGCCGTTTCCTGTCGTGGGCACTAGGCCTACCCACACAAGTGAGGTACCATTTTTATCGGGAGACTTAGGGTAACACAGAATTGTAGAGCAACTGTTATTACCTATTGACTTTCGATGCATTTCTGCCTTCCAAATGAAAGACAATGTGTAAAAAGAAGTCATTTTGAAAAATGACCTATAATTCTCATGCTAGTATGGGTATCTACCAATTTTGGAAATGTGCAAATATCTACTGTTTCTAAACTCTATATTTTGTTCCCATTTCAGAAATACATAGGTGTCTTTCATACCGATTTTTCCATATATACATTTTCCCAGAATAATTGCTATATACCCGGTACATAATAAAAAACCATTGCAAGACGCTGCTCAGTTATTGGCTCTGGGTTCATCGGGTTCTTGGTAAACCTACAAGTCCTATATATCCCCACAACCAGAAAGGTCCAGCAGATGTAACAGTATATTGCTTTCAAACAGCTGTCATAATTAGAAGAAGTTACAGGTGAAAACGTTGACACAAATGGCTGTTTTTTTCAACTAATTTTCAATTTTTTCTATATTCAAAGGTTAGTTTCTATAAAGAAACCTTGAAGGATCTACACAAATGACCCTTTGCTGAATTTTGTCAACTTTTCTAAAATGTATAGCTTTCCAGGATCCATTATTGCTTTCATACCCATTTCTACCATTAACTGGAAAGAGGTTGAAAGCACAGAAATTAGCACAAATAGGCTATGTCCCAGAAAAAAGTTTGGTTTTCTGACAAAAGTCTGCTTGTCCCTGAAAGCTGAGAAGATGGTGATTTCAGCACCACAACCCCTTTTTTGATACCATTTGCAGGGGAAAAAACCAGACGCTTTCATCTGTAGCCCTTTTTTTTCCCATTTTTCCCCCCCAAAAAAAAATGTACCTGTATTTTGGCTAATTTCTGGGTCCCCTCCAGGGGAATCCACAAACCCTGGGTACCTTTAGAATCCCCATGATGTTGGAAAAAAGGGACGCAAATTTGTCGTGGATACCTTATGTGGTCAAAAAGTTACAGGGGCCTAAGCGCGAACTACCCCAAATAGCCCAAAAAAGGCATAGCACAGGGGGGGGAAAGGCCTAGCAGCGAAGGGGTTAAGCAGTAGTCACATTTGCAGAGTGGTGGAGAAAGGGTGCTGGGCCTCCGACCAGCGCTCAGGAATTCCGCTGCATAGGACTTAGACAAGGTACCAAGAGGGCTTCTTGGCCCCCAAAGTACCTCTGGAGTAAATTGGACTTCATCCCCCATCCCGTAGTCTGCCAGGAGGCGCGTTTGCAGAGTGTTGGAGAAAGGGGGGCATGTCCTCCTTAAACGTCTTAGCAATCCCAATGTGTGGGACTTACTGCAGGTAACAAGAGGGGTAGTTGGCCACCAACGACAACCTTGGGGGCCAACTACCCCTCCTATTACCTCCAGTAAGTCCCACACAGCAGGATTGCTAAGGTCTCATAGTAGGCCACGCCCCCTTTGCCCACCACTCTGCAAACGCGCTCCCTGGTGCGCTCTTGGATGGGGATTGAAGTCTCCTTCGCTGCTGGGGGTCCTTTAGGGGACAACTAGCCTACGTCTTACCTCCAGTAAGCCCCACTCAGTGGGATTGCTGAGAGGTGGACAAAGGCCACGCCCCCTTTCCCCACCACTCTGCAAACGCGCCTCCTGGCTCGTTCTAAGTTGGGGTATTAAGTCCCCTTCATTCCTGAGGGTCCCTGGGGGCCAACTAGCCCACCAGGTACCTCCAGTATGCGTCACAGAGCTGCGTTGCAGAGAGGTGGTCTGAGGCCACGCCCCCTTTCTACACCACTCTGCAAACGCAGCTCCTGGCGCACTGCTGCTCGGGGGATGAAGTCCACTTGCGTCCTGAGGTCCTCAGGACACAAGAGGACCTCATCGCCCCACCTCTATATTTTTATTTTTTTATTAGGAAGGGGGGCCACGTGGCCCCCTCCCTTGGGCCAGTTCTGGCCCCGGGGACCCTATCCCCCGGGGCATGCCCAATTATTTATTTATTAGAGGGAGGGGGGCCACGTGGCCCCCCTCCCCAGGCCAATTTCGGCCCCGGGGCCCGGCCATTCTTTTTTTTTTAATTAAACAGAAGGGGGGCCGCGTGGCCCCCCTCCTGGGCCCCTCCTGGCCCCGGGGACCCCATCCCCTGGGGCTGGCCCTTTGCGTTGGGGACCGTGGTGGGAGCCCCAATGCCCCCACAGTCCAACCGGCTCCCCGCCTCCTGCGGGAGCCGGCATTGCTTTTGAGCAAGGGAGCTGCTAACATGCAGCTCCCCTTGCTCAAAAGCAATCATCTGCTTTGCTTTGTTGAAGCAAAGCAGAGTTTGCTATGGCAGGGCAGGAGCCGTGCTCCCGCCCTGCCATAGCAAACAGCAATGTTCCGGCGGTGGGCACCCCGGGACATTGCAGGAGCCGGCCCTGGGGGGTGGAGGTCTCCAGGGCCATCAAGGGCTCCAGGAGGGGGCTGCGCAGCCCCCCTTCATCCATTTGCATAGCCCCGGGGAGGTGGTGGTCCCCAGGGCCGGGGGTCCGCAACGGACCCCCGTATTTAAATATTCAATGCCCCGGGGAGGTGGTGGTCCCCGGTGCCATGTGGGGAGGGGCAGGAGCCCCCCCCCACACACTTTTATTTTGAATTGCAGCCCCGGGGAGGTGGCAGTCCCCGGGGCTTGGGGGGGCAGCGAGGCCCCCCTCCTTTTAAATTTGAATGCCCCGGGGAGGTGGCGGTCCCTGGGGCAGCGTGGGGGGGTTGGGACCCCCCAAGCCTTTATAAACAAAGCCCCGGGAAGGTGGCGGTCCCCGGGGCTGCAGGGGGCCACGTGCCCCCCGCATTCAAATGAATAAGCCCCAGGGAGGTGGCGGTCCCCGGGGCTGCGGGGGCTCCCGCGGGCCCCCGCAAATTAATCACCGATTGCCCCCAGGACCTGGCCCACGCGGGGCCTTTTTGAAAACGAAGTGCGGGAGCCCGCGCTTTGTTTTTTTTAATTTTCACGGCAGGATTCGCAACCCCAACGCGAATTATGCTGTTTTTTTTAAAGAAAAAATGCTTTTTTGGGCCCTGGGGGTCCTTGTGGGACCTCCTGAGCAGGCCTAGGGGGGTCAGGGTGTTTCTACCCTGCCCCTTTTCTTCTTTTTCAACCTTTTATCCACTCTTTTCTTGTGACTCGGTTACCGAGTCACAAGATGGCTGCCAACACTTCCTGGTTTGGAGTGTTGGCAGCCAATCAGAGGGAAGCTCATGCCCGGGAGGGTTCGCGAACCCTCCTCGGTGCTCAGATATCGATATTTTTCTTTTTTTAATTTCTCAGGAACTACTGAATGGATTTACACCATTTTAAAAAAAAAGTCTCTTTCTGAACCAAGGGCTACCTTTTTGCCAAATTTGGTGTAATTCCGTTCAGCAGTTCGGGCTGTAACCTGTTTCAAAATTCCTATGGAAATTAACATGGGGAAAACGCGTTTTGGGACCCCCTTTTTCTCGGCCTCCGCTTCACAAATCACCCCGAAACTTTCAAGACAGGAGCTGACCGGAGTGCCCCATTAGTTTTGAAAATTTTGCGAAGATTCGTCAAACGACGCCAAAGATATTGGCAAAAGAAAAAACGCTTTTTGAATAGAAACGAGGTCCTAACTATAACTACCTACTGGTGACCGCCAGTAGGTAATATATATATATATATATATATATATATATATATATATATATATATATATATATATATATATATATATATATATATATAAAGGCCAAGGTGTATTGAAGAATGTGTGTGTATGAGTGTCTGTATGGATGATTCAGTGGATGCGTGACTGACTGTATAAGTGAGTGATTATACGTGTCTCAGTGAATGTATGGGTGAGTGACTAATCTATGTGAATGTCTGTATCAGTCTGTCAGTTGGTGTGTAAGTGGCTGCATGGGTTGGTGAGTAGCTACATGAGTGTGTATATGGGTTATTGATTGGAGTACCTGTAAGGGTGCCTGAGTGTGTGCGTGGGTGGGGGTGTATGTGACTCCCTGCATGGATGTGTGAGTGGGTGATTCACTGGGTGTATGGGTTCATGAGTGCCTCTGCGAGGGTCTGTATGGGTGAGTGAGTATGTGTATGGCTGTGTCGGTGAGTGAATGGATGTCTCAATTGTATATGGGTGAGTAAATGCATATGTGCAAGGCAATATATGTGAGTGTTGCAGTATATAAGTGACTGTATGTGAGAGTGAGTGATTGTGAGAGCACTTGTATGGATGAGTGTATGCTTGTGTCAGTGATTGTATAAGAGAGTAAGTATGTGTTAGTATCTGTATGAATAAGTGAGGTGGTGTGTGTTTAAATGTATATGTGAGTAAATATTAGTGTGATTAACTCTTTGGGTGAGTGACTAGGTGTGTTAGTGTCTGTATGGGTGCATGAGTGCCCTCCGTTCCTCTAATCAACATCTGTTACATGTTCCCCAAGTTAGAAGGCGAGAGGCCGGTCATTCCAGGCGTTAGCTTCTTCGCTTTGGAATGCTCTCCCATGCAATATCATGAGCATACAGGATCATGGAGTTTTCAGGAGGGCAGTTAAGACCTGGCTCTTCCCTGAATAATCCTCTGTGCTTCCTTCCCACTTCGGTCTGGTAATCTGTGGATCCAGCGCTGGGACTCCCCGTCGCTGGGGCAGCCATGCGCTATTCAAATCCGATAACATAACATATCAGTGGCTGTATTGTTGAATGACTGTATGGGTGAGTGACTGTATGGGTGAGTGAGTGGATGTATGCATAGACCTATGAATCAGTGAGTGGGTATGTACTAACTGGTATTGGTGTGTCAATGGTTTCAAGAATGGTAGTCTGAAATTTGGAGTGGGTATGAATGGTTATATTGGGGTGTGAGTAGGTGCATCAGAGATTCTGCAGATGATGTCATCAGTGATGTCATTTGAGATGTCATCAGTGATGTCACTGACCATGTCATGAGTGATGTAATATGTGACGTCATCAGCAGTGCATTGCGGGGGCGCGAGTTATAGTTAGCTCAGCTAACTATAACGGCTGAATTTCTCTGGTTTTGTGCGAGTGAAATGTCAGACTAACTATAACGTCCCTGTAACCTGTGTTTTTTTCTGTGAATTTCTAAGGTTTTTTTAAAATGCTCATTCCTAACTATAACGTCCTTGAAACCTTAGTTTTTTTTTTGTGAATTTCTAAGGTTTTTTAAACAGTTGTATTTATTAAAAGATGTTTGTAACTATTTTTTACGTTTTCTTTTGTAAGATTTTCTGTGTATTTCTAAAAATTTAAAAAAAATTAAATCACTTTTAAAATATATATAACGTAGCTGATTAAAGATTTATAGTGTTATTTATTTGAATGATTAGAATTTTTAGTAAATTGAAATATTGTTCTATTTATAATTTTGTAGAGTATGATATTATATGACAGAATTATGAATAGAAAAAGAAAATTTGTATTTAATATTTTGGGGTAATTTTATTTACTGTTTTTTGCTAAATTAAGTTTTCTATGATTACTTCTAATAGTATAAAACATGTATTGTTGTGTCATTATGATAAATATCTTCTCTATATATATATTTTTTTTGTTTTCAAAAAGCGTCGCACACCGATTGTGAACCTACGCACTCGGTGTGTGAATCCGTTATATGAATGTAAGTATAAAATACATATTTAGAATGAAATAATATATATTTTTCAGGAAGAGGTTTATTTCTGAGTGTAAATTATTATTACAGAAGTTAGAAATTTGTTTTGAAATGTTTTAAACAGATTTTTATGGACGTGACAGTATCACGCATCAGTCGCGGATCTACGCGTTTGGTGCGCGAATCCGTTATAAGAATGTAAGTGTAAAATATATATTTAACCTGAAATAATATATTTTTTTAACAAAGAAGTTTATTACTGAATATAAAAAATTTGTATTAGTGTAGTTGTAAAATATTTTCAAGACATTTTTATGTACGCGGCACCATCGCGCACCGGTCGCATAGGAGTCGCGAACCCTGCCGGCACGTATTTCTGGGATCGCGTAGGGGTTCATACTTTAAAAAGTATGTAATATCACTGTCCAAAGTTTAAACATCTGTTTTGCTTAAAGAATTTCCATTAAATAGTTTCAAACACAATTTACAAATAGCAATTTATACTTTTTAATTAAATTGGCACATTTTACGGGTGCGCGACGTATACGTGATGGGTGCGCGACTCCTACTCGACTCCATGTGACATAGAAAGAAAGCTTTTCATTGGTTAAAAAGGTTTTTATTCTCTTAGAAGGAGGATCCAACACCTGTTCCTTTCTTCTTGTTTTGGGTGTGTCTGCATCTGTGGACATCTTTTTTGTAGGCTCTACTTACATTTAAATTTTTGGGGTGTTTTGACCTACAAATTTTTCATAATGGCACCTTTACATCCAGAGGAAGAGCAGCTGGAGGATGTTGAAGAAATTGAAGAGCCCTTCAAGAAGCAAAAGGAGAGCATTGTTTGGGCCTTTTTCACCATCCCTGAGGGTGAAAAAAAGGTCAATGCCAGGAAGGTCACCCGCTCCCTATGCCAGAAAGTTCTCTATAGAGGATCGGAGAAGAAATATTCATGTGGGACATCCTTCATGAAGAAGCATCTGGAGACCATGCACCTGACTCGTCTTGCGAGGGAAGTGATGGCTCGGGAGAAGAGGGAGCAAGCTGCGCAAGGTGACCCAAATCATCCATAACCATCTACTGGACCTGTTCTCACCACACCTCAACCCCAGATCTTCCCCGAATTGGGAGATGCTGGACTACACTGCAGGAAGTGCCTAACTACTCTCTGTGTTGGAGAACTATCTATTGATGCTATCATCAACCTTCTGAAAACACACAAGTGTTAATTATTTTGTTGGTTTTGGAACCTTGTGTTTCTTTGCTCTTTACAAACACTGTAGTTGGACTGCACAATCTTTTTTTTCTCTTTAAAAATGTCAAAAACACCAACAACAAAAATATTGTTAGAAAATACAAAAAAGTCAAAATAGTTTAAAAAAAAGTTCTTACAGAACCATCTATACTGGTTAAAAATAGAAAAATTGTATGTAGTGAAACTGATTGCTTGCATGAATGTGTGTGTGGATGAATGTATGGATAGTGCCTGGATGATTGAATGAGTGAATGGGTAGTACCTCAGTGAATATATGAGTGTAAGGATACTGCCTAAGTGAATGGTTGAGTGCAGGGGTACTGCCTGAGTGATTGCATGAGTGCAAGGGTCATGCCTGTGTCATTGGATGAGTGCATGGGTAGTGCCTGGGTAATTGGATGAGTGCATGGGTAGTGCCTGACTAAATGCATGAGTGCAAGAGTAGTGCCTGGGTGATTGGATGAGTGCATGGGTAGTGCCTGAGTGAATGGATGACTGCCAGGGTAGTGCATGCGTCATTTATGAATGCAAGAGTAGTGCCTGAGAGAATGGATGAATCTATGCATTGTGTCTGACTGAATAGTTGAGTGCAAGATTAGAGCCTGAGTGATTGGAAGAGTGCATGGGTAGTGCCTGGCTTATTGGATGAGTCAATGGGTAGTGTCTGAGTGATTGGACGAATGCATGGGTAGTGCCTAGATGAATGGGTGAGAGCAATAGCGGTGTCTGGGTGATTCCATGACTGCATGGATAGTACCTGGGTGAATGAATGAGTGCATGGGTAGTGCCTGGGTGATTGGATGAGTGCATGCAAAGTGCCTGTTTGGTTGCATGAGTGCATGGGTAGTGCCTGGGTAATTCCATGAATACATAGATAGTGGCTAGGTGAATAGAGGAGTGCATGGGTAGTGCCTGGGTGATTGGATGAGTGCATGGGTACTGACTGGGTGATTGGAACAGTGCATGGGTAGTGTTTGGGTGATTGGAACAGTGCATGGGTAGTGTTTGGATGATTGAATGAGTGCAAGAGTAGTATCTGGGTGATTGGATGAGTGGAAGGATAGTGTTTGAATGATTGGATGAGTGCATGGGTTGTGCCTCAGTGAATGCATGAGTGGAAGGGTAGTGTCTTGGTGATTGCATGAGTGCATGGGTAGTGCCTGGGTGATTGGATGAGTGTGTGAGTACTGCCTGAGGGAATGCATGAGTGCATGGATACTGCTTGAATGAATGGTTGAGTTGAAGGATAGTGCCTGAGTGATTAGTTAAGTAAAAAGATAATGCCTGAGTGATTGGATGAGTGCATGGGTAGTACCTGAGTAATTCCATGAATGCATAGATAGTGGCTAGGTGAATAGAGGAGTGCATGGGTAGTGCCTGGGTGATTGGATGAGTGCATGGGTACTGACTGGGTGATTGGAACAGTGCATGGGTAGTGTTTGGGTGATTGGAACAGTGCATGGGTAGTGTTTGGATGATTGAATGAGTGCAAGAGTAGTATCTGGGTGATTGGATGAGTGGAAGGATAGTGTTTGAATGATTGGATGAGTGCATGGGTTGTGCCTCAGTAAATGCATGAGTGGAAGGGTAGTGTCTTGGTGATTGCATGAGTGCATGGGTAGTGCCTGGGTGATTGGATGAGTGTGTGAGTACTGCCTGAGGGAATGCATGAGTGCATGGATACTGCTTGAATGAATGGTTGAGTTGAAGGATAGTGCCTGTGTGAGTAGTTAAGTAAAAAGATAATGCCTGAGTGATTGGATGAGTGCATGGGTAGTACCTGAGTGATTAAATTAGTGCATGGGTAGTACCTGAGTAAATAGTTGAGTGCAAGGATAGTGACTGAGTGATTCCATGTGTGCATGGGTAGTGGCCGGGTGAATGGATCAGTGCATGGGTAGTATCTGAGTGAATAGAGGAGTGCATGGGTAGTGCCTGAGTTAATGGCTGAGTGCAAGGATAGTGCCTGAGTGATTGGATGAGTGCATGGTTACTGCCTGACTGAATGGATGAGTGCAAAGGTAGTGACTGAGTGATTCCATGTGTGCATGGGTAGTGGCTGGGTGAATGGATCAGTGCATGGGTAGTACCTGAGTGATTAAATGAGTGCATGGGTAGTACCTGAGTGAATGGATGAGTGCAACGGTAGTGCCTTGCTGATTGTATGAGTGCATGAATAGTACATGGGAGATTGGATGAGCATATGAGTAGTGCCTGAGTGATTGGATGAGTGCATGGGTACTGCCTGAGTGACTGGATGAGTGCAAGTAGCACCTGGGTGATTGCATGAGTGAATGGGCACCGCCTCATTGAATGGTTGACTGCAAGACCAGTACCTGGGTGATTCCATGAGTGCATGCATAGTACCTGGGTGAACAAATTAGTGTATGGGTAGAGCCTGGGTGCTTGGATGAGTGCATGCATAATGCCTGGTTGGTTGCATGGGTAGTCCCTGGGTGAATGCATGAGTTGAAGGGTAGTGTCTGGGTAATTGCATGTGTGCATGGGTAGTGGCTGAGTGAATGGATCAGTGCATGGGTAGTACCTGAGTGAATAGAGGAGTGCATGGGTAGTGCCTGAGTAAATGGTTGAGTGCAAGGATAGTGCCTGAGTGATTGGATGAGTGCATGGGTAGTTCACGGGTGATTGAATGAGTGCATGGGAACTGGCTGACTGAATGGATGAGTGCAAAGGAAGTGACTGAGTGATTCCATGTGTGCATGGGTAGTGGCTAGGTGAATGGATCAGTGCATGGGTAGCACCTGAGTAAATGGTTGAGTGCAAGGATAGTGCCTGAGTGATTGGATGAGTGCGTGGGTAGTACCTGAGTGATTAAATGAGTGCATGGGTAGTACCTGAGTAAATGGTTGAGTGCAAGGATAGTGGCTGAGTGATTCCGTGTGTGCATGGATAGTGCATGGGAGATTGGATGAGTATATGAGTAGTGCCTGAGTGATTGGATGAGTGCATGGGTACTGCCTGAGTGACTGGATGAGTGCAAGTTGCACTTGGGTGATTGCATAAGTGAATGGGCACCACCTCATTGAATGGATGACTGCAAGACCAGTGCCAAGGTGATTCCATGAGTGCATGCATAGTACCTGGGTAAACAAATTAGTGTATGGGTAGAGCCTGGGTGCTTGGATGAGTGCATGTATAATGCCTGGTTGGTTGCATGAGTGCATGGGTAGTCCCTGGGTGTTTGGATGAGTGCATGAGTACTGCCTGAGTGAATGCATGAGTGCATGGATACTGCTTGAATGAATGGTTGAGTTGAAGGATAGTGCCTGAGTGATTAGATGAGAGCATGGGTAGTGCTTGAGTGAATAGTTAAGTGAAAAGATAATGCCTGAGTAAATAGAGGAGTGCATGGGTAGTGCCTGGCTGAATGGATGAGTGCAAAGGTAGTGACTGAGTGATTCCATTTGTGCATGGGTAGTGGCTAGGTTATTGGATAAGTGCATGGGTAGTACCTGAGTGAATAGAGGAGTGCATGGGTAGTACTTGAGTAAATGGTTGAGTGCAAGGATAGTGACTGAGTGATTCCATGTTTGCATGGGTAGTGGCCGGGTGAATGGATCAGTGCATGGGTAGTACCTGAGTGAATAGAGGAGTGCATGGGTAAATGGTTGAGTGCAGGGATAGTGCCTGAGTGATTGGATGAGTGCCTGGGTAGTTCCTGGGTGATTGAATGAGTGCATGGGAACTGCCTGACTGAATGGATGAGTGCAAAGGTAGTGACTGAGTGATTCCATGTGTGCATGGGTAGTTGCTGGGTGAATGGATCAGTGCATGGGTAGTACCTGAGCGATTGAATGAGTGCATGGGTAGTACCTGGGTGAATGATTGAGTGCAACGGTAGTGCCTAGCTGATTGTATGAGTGCATGGATAGTGCATGGGAGATTGGATGAGTATATGAGTAGTGCCTGAGTGATTGGATGAGTGCATGGGTACTGCCTGAGTGACTGGATGAGTGCAAGTAGCACCTGGGTGATTGCATGAGTGAATGGGTACCGCCTCATTGAATGGATGACTGCAAGACCAGTGCCTGGGTGATTCCATGAGTGTATGCATGGTACCTGGGTGAACAAATTAGTGTATGGGTAGAGCCTGGGTGCTTGGATGAGTGCATGCATAATGCCTGGTTGGTTGCATGAGTGCATGGGTAGTCCCTGGGTGATTCCATGACTGCATAGGTAGTGGCTGGGTGAATAGAGGAGTGCATGGGTAGTGCCTGAGTGAATGGACTAGTGCAAGGGTAGTGCCTGGCTCATTGGATGAGTGCATAGGTAGTGTGTGGGTGATTGGATGATTGCAAGAGTAGTGCCTCGATGATTGCATAAATGCATGGGCAGTGCGTGACTGAATGGATGAGTGCATAAATAGTGCCTGGGTGAATGGGTGAGTGCAAGAGTAGTGCCTGGGTGATTGGATGAGTGCATGGGTAGTGCCTGAGTGAATGGATGAGTGCAAAGGTAGTGTGTAGGTCATTGGATGAGTGCATGGTAATGCTTGAGTGAATGGATGACTGCCAGGGTAGTGCATGCGTCATTTATGAATGCAAGAGTAGTGCCTGAGAGAATGGATGAATCTATGCATTGTGTCTGACTGAATAATTGAGTGCAAGATTAGAGCCTGAGTGATTGGAAGAGTGCATGGGTAGTGCCTGGCTTATTGGATGAGTCAATGGGTAGTGTCTGAGTGATTGGATGAATGCATGGGTAGTGCCTCGATGATTGCATGACTGCAGGGACAGTGCCTGAGTGAATCGATAAGTGCATGGGTAGTACCTAGATGAATGGGTGAGAGCAATAGCGGTGTCTGGGTGATTCCATGACTGCATGGATAGTACCTTTGTGAATGAATGAGTGCATGGGTAGTGCCTGGGTGATTGGATGAGTGCATGCAAAGTGCCTGTTTGGTTGCATGAGTGCATGGGTAGTGCCTGGGTAATTCCATGAATACATAGATAGTGGCTAGGTGAATAGAGGAGTGCATGGGTAGTGCCTGGGTGATTGGATGAGTGCATGGGTACTGACTGGGTGATTGGAACAGTGCATGGGTAGTGTGTGGGTGATTGGAACAGTGCATGGGTAGTGTTTGGATGATTGAATGAGTGCAAGAGTAGTATCTGGGTGATTGGATGAGTGGAAGGATAGTGTTTGAATGATTGGATGAGTGCATGGGTTGTGCCTCAGTGAATGCATGAGTGGAAGGGTAGTGTCTTGGTGATTGCATGAGTGCATGGGTAATGCCTGGGTGATTGGATGAGTGTGTGAGTACTGCCTGAGGGAATGCATGAGTGCATGGATACTGCTTGAATGAATGGTTGAGTTGAAGGATAGTGCCTGAGTGATTAGTTAAGTAAAAAGATAATGCCTGAGTGATTGGATGGGTGCATGGGTAGTACCTGAGTGATTAAATTAGTGCATGGGTAGTACCTGAGTAAATAGTTGAGTGCAAGGATAGTGACTGAGTGATTCCATGTGTGCATGGGTAGTGGCCGGGTGAATGGATCAGTGCATGGGTAGTATCTGAGTGAATAGAGGAGTGCATGGGTAGTGCCTGAGTTAATGGCTGAGTGCAAGGATAGTGCCTGAGTGATTGGATGAGTGCATGGTTACTGCCTGACTGAATGGATGAGTGCAAAGGTAGTGACTGAGTGATTCCATGTGTGCATGGGCAGTGGCTGGGTGAATGGATCAGTGCATGGGTAGTACCTGAGTGATTGAATGAGTGCATGGGTAGTACCTGAGTGAATGGATGAGTGCAACGGTAGTGCCTTGCTGATTGTATGAGTGCATGAATAGTGCATGGGAGATTGGATGAGTATATGAGCAGTGCCTGAGTGTTTGGATGAGTGCATGGGATGAGTGCGTGCATAATGCCTGGTTGGTTGCATGGGTAGTCCCTGGGTGAATGCATGAGTTGAAGGGTAGTGTCTGGGTGATTGCATGTGTGCATGGGTAATGGCCGAGTGAATGGATCAGTGCATGGGTAGTACCTGAGTGAATAGAGGAGTGCATGGGTAGTGCCTGAGTAAATGGTTGAGTGCAAGGATAGTGCCTGAGTGATTGGATGAGTGCATGGGTAGTTCCTGGGTGATTGAATGAGTGCATGGGAACTGGCTGACTGAATGGATGAGTGAGTGAGTGATTCCATGTGTGCATGGGTAGTGGCTAGGTGAATGGATCAGTGCATGGGTAGTACCTGAGTGATTGAATGAGTGCATGGGTAGTACCTGAGTAAATGGTTGAGTGCAAGGATAGTGCCCGAGTGATTGGATGAGTGCATGGGTAGTACCTGAGTGATTAAATGAGTGCATGGGTAGTACCTGAGTAAATGGTTGAGTGCAAGGATAGTGGCTGAGTGATTCCATGTGTGCATGGATAGTGCATGGGAGATTGGATGAGTATATGAGTAGTGCCTGAGTAATTGGATGAGTGCATGGGTACTGCCTGAGTGACTGGATGAGTGCAAGTTGCACCTGGGTGATTGCATGAGTGAATGGGCACCACCTCATTGAATGGATGACTGCAAGACCAGTGCCTGGGTGATTCCATGAGTGCATGGATAGTACCTGGGTAAACAAATTAGTGTATGGATAGAGCCTGGGTGCTTGGATGAGTGCATGCATAATGCCTGGTTGGTTGCATGAGTGCATGGGTAGTCCCTGGGTGAATGCATGAGTTGAAGGGTAGTATCTGGGTGATTGCATGAGTGCATGGGTAGCACCTGGGTGTTTGGATGAGTGCATGAGTACTGCCTGAGTGAATGCATGAGTGCATGGATACTGCTTGAATGAATGGTTGAGTTGAAGGATAGTGCCTGAGTGATTAGATGAGAGCATGGGTAGTTCTTGAGTGAATAGTTAAGTGAAAAGATAATGCCTGAGTAAATAGAGGAGTGCATGGGTAGTGCCTGACTGAATGGATGAGTGCAAAGGTAGTGACTGAGTGATTCCATTTGTGCATGGGTAGTGGCTAGGTGAATGGATAAGTGCATGGGTTGTACCTGAGTGATTGGATGAATGCATGGGTAGTACCTTAGTAAATGGTTGAGTGCAAGGATAGTGACTGAGTGATTCCATGTTTGCATGGGTAGTGGCCGGGTGAATGGATCAGTGTATGGGTAGTACCTGAGTGAATAGAGGAGTGCATGGGTAGTGCCTGAGTAAATGGTTGAGTGCAAGGATAGTGCCTGAGTGATTGGATGAGTGCCTGTGTAGTTCCTGGGTGATTGAATGAGTGCATGGGAACTGCCTGACTGAATGGATGAGTGCAAAGGTAGTGACTGAGTGATTCCATGTGTGCATGGGTAGTTGCTGGGTGAATGGATCAGTGCATGTGTAGTACCTGAGCGATTGAATGAGTTCATGGGTAGTACCTGAGTGAATGGATGAGTGCAACGGTAGTGCCTAGCTGATTGTATGAGTGCATGGATAGTGCATGGGAGATTGGATGAGTATATGAGTAGTGCCTGAGTGATTGGATGAGTGCATGGGTACTGCCTGAGTGACTGGATGAGTGCAAGTAGCACCTGGGTGATTGCATGAGTGAATGGGTACCGCCTCCTTGAATGGATGACTGCAAGACCAGTGCCTGGGTGATTCCATGAGTGCATGCATAGTACCTGGGTGAACAAATTAGTGTATGGGTAGAGCCTATGTGCTTGGATGAGTGCATGCATAATGCCTGGTTGGTTGCATGAGTGCATGGGTAGTCCCTGGGTGATTCCATGACTGCATAGGTAGTGGCTGGGTGAATAGAGGAGTGCATGGGTAGTGCCTGAGTGAATGGACTAGTGCAAGGGTAGTGCCTGGCTCATTGGATGAGTGCATAGGTAGTGTGTGGGTGATTGGATGATTGCAAGAGTAGTGCCTCGATGATTGCATAAATGCATGGGCAGTGTGTGACTGAATGGATGAGTGCATAAATAGTGCCTGGGTGAATGGGTGAGTGCAAGAGCAGTCTCTGAGTGATTCCATCAGTACATGGATAGTACCACAGTGAATGAATGAGTAAATGGGTAGTGCATGGGTGACTGGATGACTGCATGCATAGTGCCTGGTTGGTTGTATGAGTACATGGGTAGTCCCTGGGTGATTCCATGAGTGTATATGTAGTGGATGAGTGAATAGAGGAGTGCATGAGTAGTGGCTGAGTGAATGTATGAGTGCATGGATAGTGCGGGACTGAATGGTTGAGTTGAAGGATAGTACCCCAGTGATTGGATGAGTGCAAGGATAGTGCTTGAGTGAATATAGGACTGCATGTGTAGTGCCTGAGTGAATAGTTGAGTGCAAGGATAGTGCCTGAGTGATTGAATGAGTGCATGGGTAGTGCCTGGGTGATTAGATGAGCACAGGAGTAGTGTCTGGGTGATTGGATGAGTGCATGAGTAGTGGCTGAGTGAATCAATGAGTTTATGGATAATGCATCAACAAATAGAAAAGTGCAATGATTAGTGTATGACTGTTGAAATGAGTGCAAAGGTACTCCTGTGAATGTGTGAGGGCATTGATAGTGCTCGAGTCAATGGATGAGTGCATAGGTACTGCATGAGTAAATAAATGAGTGCAAAGCTAGTCACTATGTGATTCATAAGTGTACAGGTAATGTGAAGATGAATGTATGAGTGCATGGGTTGTGCCATATATAGTAGATTCTATCATTTAAACCTTAGGCCTATTTGCTCTAAAATATATCTTAAAATTCTTGTTCAAATGAGAAGATACATCAAAATTCAAAACTATAAACTTTTCAAATATAATAAAAAGCACTTTGAATACCAACCTGTCCTGTATAAGGAAGAGAAAGTAATACATACACTTCCTGGTACGCAAATTTTGAGAGCATATGTTGTGAAACAGATGTATTGTGATATGTGTATGCTTCTTTTTATGTATCATGCCACTAGAAAAAATCACAAACACACACATTGATACCTTCAGAAACATGCTGAGACTTACAATAGTCTAAAACTTGAAGATTATTTATATTAGCAACAAATAACATATAAATACATTTCAAACATTTGTTCAGTTTATCATGAATATTCTATTATATACTCTTACCTTTTCAGAAATTTAAATAAATGATTCTGTAAACCTATTTTGGACTACTATGATCCTGAAAAGCATTGAAATTGTTTTCAATCTTCAACAATACCTACTATAAAGAAGAAAAAGAAAAACTGTTATTTAATGATAATATTTTACTGAAATTATAACATTATATCTTTGAGAACACAACATTAATTTACAATTACATAAAATTCTCAGTTTCCCTTTTTGCTGTTCTCAGATTGTACATAACATTACCATACAGAGTGATTCAAATGTAGCATCATCATTGAACAGCGGGGAAAAAAACAATCAAATTGATTGTACAAAAAAACAAATCAACATAGTACATCATTATCAATATGTGTAACTATGTGTTCATTCTACCTACACTCTCTTAATCCTTTCTTTCAGCTACATTAACTCTATTCTTTATCACAAATACATTTTAAAAAGTGTACAATCTCATTTACTTCTGGTACAATATTGATAACCAATATATAAACTATTTACTTTTAAATACAATTTTTCAAAATGTAATATCAATTAGGTCAAATGATAATGAAAACACTAATTATAAACACTAATAGATTGCAGTTCTTTCTAATTTCTGTTGACATCTTCCCCAATAGGCCGAATGATGTACTCAAAACTTTGGCTAGAGAAATAACATATAAGAATTTGCTAATCGAAAAGGCAATCTAGCTTTGAATTCCAGGTGGGCATCATTGCAATATGTCCATGCTATGTTACACTTTAAATAAGCAGTATAGTACCTAGATGTTATAGTACGTCCATTATGGAAAATAATAGCCACTGTTATATAAGTTCTTCCTGAAATAGATATTTGACTTCCTTTAAAACCTGTTATTTTTGTTTCCAATTTTCTTCCATTTGCTCTGCAAAGTTGTAACATTAAAATGACATATTTTCCAAATCTTTCTATATGTAATGTAGACAACATCTACAATCTACAATGTGAACATGTCATATTCTGATTTGCTGTTTTAATCAATTTGTTAAAAGGTACTGATTTGCAGTCTGGTATTAAGTATAAGAATCGTTCTGATTGTATTTGAGTGGTAGAACTAAATGAACACTCTTCACAGTTATGGTCCCATTTGTAACCTGGTCCAAATAAGTTATCAATGTGTATTCCTTCGTGTTCCAATACTCTAAACATACAACAAGATGCACAAGAGTTTCTAATGTTCATGCTTGGAGTAAATGTCAATGAACCAGTACATATCTCTAAAAGATGTTGAATGCCAGAAGCAGTATGAATTTTACTTCCGTCACTTAGCAACTGTTGAAATAAATAATGTAGTGCAGAACAAAATCTTTTTTCATGATTTTCCATGATTTCACGATGAAGATGTGGTAAATGAAACACAACATTCAGAATCACATTAGCATAACAGTTGATACCTGAACTGTTTTCCAACTGGTATCCTACAATGCCATTAACACTTTCCACCTTTTTTTTCTTTACGCCTTCAACGTTCTCTTCAACTGTTTTCTTATTTTCAACCTCAGTTGAATGTTTGACATATTTCCGTTTTGGACACACTACACGTTTCTCATATATTGGATATTCACCTAAATGAGGAACATAAAGTCTTCTTAAACAATTGTACTCTCTTACACAATTTGCATCAGCACTAATCTTTTTCTCATCAAAATCTATCAAATACAAACCAGACTATGTTCTTACTCGAGACGATGCTACATATGCCATTACCTCTTTGAACACCATACTTCCAATATTTACAAAAGCTCTGTCTATACTTAAACTTTGAGATTTATGAATAGTTACTGCATATGCTAGAGACAGAGAAAACTGTTGTCTACGAACATACAAGTCCTTTACAAGCAAAAAACTTACAACACATTGCCCAATCTGTCTTACCTCATTAATCTGATCAAATTTTATAATGAAAAATTCTATTCCATCTCTATTTTGAAAATTTACAAAATCAACAACTTTTCCCATTGCTCCATTTACTAATCCTTCTTCTACATTCAAATTACGCCACAAAAGTACTTGACATACATACATGTAAAGTTTTTTCTAGTCCTGTAGTTTTAGATACAGACTTTTCCAAGAATCCAATTTAGCCTGTAGTTTCTCAGTAAGAAGAATTGTCACTCCCTGGTGTTTGATTTTATCAATAGCTTTAATATCTAGAATTTGTTGTTCTTCCAGTTTGAGAAGTTGTTCATTAAATGTAGAACACTCTTGCAGAGTAGGCATTAGGCAAACTGTAGACTTGTTTTCTACAAGCATATTGTACATTACGTATGCTGCCGTTTCTTTAGATGTATACAAGTTTCTTAGTAGGCGACTTTCTAAAACTTGTTTACCATGTCCCGTAAACATACCAATTCTTATGTCTTTAAGAATATTTCCATAGTCTTCATCACTTGCTTGTCGCATATTCTTAACAAGTTCTTTATATTCAACGTGTAACCAAATATTTACATTCCCAGTACTTCCCAAAGATTTCCTTGTATCATCATGTAGAAGAGTTTTAAAAACAGGTTGTCCTTTAACAGGAGTAAGTTGTAGTAGGTCTCCAAATACAATTAAATGTTTTCCTCCAAACAGAATATTATAATCTGTTTTTAAAATCTGTTGCATTCTCAAGTGCACAAAGGCAAGCATTACGTTTGAGACCACGCTCACCTCATCAATGATTAAAAGTTTCAGTTTCTTCAGTACTCTTGAGTCTTCATAGTAAGCTTCTCCAGATAGCTTCTGATATTGTAGTTTATTATCATGTTCAACTGGAAGCATAAGTAATCGATGTAAAGTAATACCTTTATTGTTGTGTGCTGCTAATCCAGTTGGAACTGTTACAACACAAGATAAATGTGATTGTGTAGTTTTGTGTAGATAACTGGTCAAACCATTAACTAAGAAACGTTTTCCTTTTCCAGCTTGACCACTAATGTACAATAGGATAGGTTTAAATGATGAACATTGGCATTCTTTCTTTCATGAAGCAAACCATGTTCTATCTGTTGTTTGACTTGTAGATATATTTCTATTTGTTCAATATTTAGTTGTTCCTCTAACTTTTCAAACTGAATAATATCCTGTTGTGGTTGCTGCATTGCAGTTTCTTTTTTTTTTCCTTTTGTCCTCATATAACCTCCGTGAAATAAGCATCCTCTCGGTCTTAACCGTCCCAATTGCTTGTATCTTGGGGTCTGATCTCAGCTGATGTTCATACGAGACCCAGCCCGCACTGTACATCATGAGCTGACCAAGAGGTGTAATCATTGGAAACATTATTCCAACTGCAGCCTATTGTTCGGTGTCTAATAACTTCCAAAATAGCCCATGCTCTGTTCTCTTCCTAAAACAATTAACCTGTTGGTCCAAGTCTCTAAAGAATCTTACAGAATTCCACCAGCCTCTCCATGTTGGGGGGGGCCATCTGGCGCCAGTTCTTACATATTTCCCTTCTTGCTAGGAGGATCAGATAAAAAACAAGCTTACTCTGTAGTCCCGAGAGGCCGTCCCCATCCACAGAAGGGTGCACAATACCAAAAAGAATTAAAAAAGGGGTTACCTCAAATTCTTTGCCCAATGCATCTGACAGAGTCTTACCCACATTATGCCAAAACTCTTTCAACAGCGGACAGGTGGTAAACATGTGCATATTGTCCGCCTCCTGGGAACCGCATCTTGTACATCTGGCTTCTCCGCCACCTCTTATTTTAGCCAACTTGAGCGGGGACCAATAAATCCTGTGAATTGTGAAAAAGTGGTTTCTCCTTAGTGCAGCAGATTTAATCAATGTGTAAAGCATGTCTAAAGATACTTGCAATAAATTTCTCAACTCCTCGTCAGGCAAGTAATTCTTCCAGATCAAATAAGGGTGATCCAGCTTCTTATCCGATGCAGTAAGTAAATGGTTGTACCAAAGTGCTACTTCTTTTTTCTTTGGATTTGCATCCTGTAGGTCTTTCTCAAATGGGTTATCATGGAAAAAGTGCCACTGCTGGTTATTACATCAAGTTGAAATTTGATAATATTTAAATCTAGATAATGTATCGTTAGTCAAGTTTCTCCAAGTATCCCAAGGCAAACAATTGTTTCCTTCCACTATGTCTCTCCAGCGTGTGACACCCGCTAGTTTCAAAGGTTTTGCTAGGGTGTCCAAAAAACACTCAGGTGTTCCCGGGGAGTTCAATACAGGGGCCCATTCGCTGTAGTACAGTATGCCTAAACTTGATCGGCAATCAAACCATAGTTTGGCAGCGGCATACAAGACCTTCAGCCGGACTTTTTTTAAGAACTTAGGGGCGCCAAATTTATACATGAAACCCTCATCTGGACTGTCTGCCAGCATAGCCTTGAACATATGGCCAATCAGTGTATCATCTGGCCTGAGAAGGAGCATCCTACAGTTCTTTAGTTGATATGCCCAACAATAAAGCTGGAGGTCTGGTAGACCCAAACCACCATGTGAGAGCTTGCGTCTTAACTTTTTCCAGGATAACCTAATCCCCTTGCCCGCCCATACAAATGCGGAAATCCTTCCCTGGATTTTAACTAGGAGACTCTTATCGAACACCAAGGGTGTATTATTAAACAAATAAGCGAACTTGGGTAGGACGCATATTTTAACCAGATTAGCCCGCCCATACAATGTGAGTGGGACACTCTGCCATCTCTTCAACAGTATATTAACTTCCTTAGAGACTCTCCCTAAGTTTATTTTGGGCATTTCTTTCAAGTTTTGTGTTATAGTTATTCCTAAGTATCTTATCTCATTTAATAATCTAACCCCCTGAGCATCCATATTCCAGCCCATAACTTCCATCTTATCACTATTGACCTCATATCCACATTTTCCCAAATGATTGCACCTTGGTAAATAGTTCTGGAAGGGCTTGATTAGCATTGGACGTGAACATGATCAGGTCGTCAGCATATAAAGCTAGCTTCCTAAAGAAGCCACTTATGGTAAAAGGAGGTATATCTTTATTTTGCCTCAGACTCTGAGCCAGAGGCTCGATATATAAATCGAAAAGAATGGGAGACAACAGACCGCCTTGTCTGGTGCCACACCCTATTAGTACAGGAGCTCTAAGGTTGCCATTAATTACGATTTGAGCTCGAGGGGCTTTATACATTTTTTAAAGAACCTCCCTGAAAGTCTCATCAAAACCAAAAGCCTTCAATGCTCTAGTCAAGTATTGCCAGTTAACTCGATCAAAGGCCTTTGCGGCGTCTAAGGTGATTATCGATAGTGGGGTACTGTGAGTCGTTGCCAAGTCTAATGAACCAATTAAGGTGTGTACTAGGTCTTTCATCCGCCTCCCCGGAAGGAAGCCCTTCTGGTCTTCATGGATTAACGGCCCCACAATTTTGTTTAGTCGGGCAGTTAATATTCTAGTAAAGATTTTATAATCGCAGTTCAATAGAGATATTGGGCGGTAGGACTGGCATTGTGTAGGGTCTTTCCTAGGCTTTAAGATTAGTGTAATAGCAGCCTCGTTCCATGAATCCGGTAGTGGTGAGATACCCTTCAATATTTCATTGAACAGATTTATCCAGATGGGGATGACTTCTTCTGCCAATAGAACGTAGATCTCATTAGGGATCAAGTCCGGACCAGCTGCCTTCCCTTTCTTGATTTTGTTGATAGCAGTCAGGATTTAATTCCCTGATATATCCTGATTGAGGAATAATAAACTGTCAGTGCTCAATCTTGGCAGCTGTTTTTTGAAAGCCACTGATCCAGGACTGCTTCCTCTACTACTAGGTCTTCACAGTACAGGTCCTGGAAAAATCTAGTAAAAGCTAGCTCAATACCTTCTTTCTCCTCAACATATACTGGTCTCCACTTTCCAGTTTGATCTTCCTGATGTAATTGTGAGACCTATCCATTCTGCTCTTTATTGCTGGTAGTTTCCCGCAGTTTTCCCCCTGGTCAAACTCTCTCATTTTACTAACTTCCCATTTCTGTAGCATGATCCCCTCCATCATGAGTCTGAATTCCCGTTTCAGGTCTTCAACTCTCCCCACTAATCTTTCTTTTTCTTTCCCCTGGAGGTGCCCAGACTTTAGATTTGCTTCAGCTGTTACTAACTGCTCTTCTAGAGAGGCAGTTTTCCTTTTTTCTGATCTAACCCAAGCCGCCGCAGCACCCTTTAAGGTGCCTCTTAACCACGCTTTAAAAGTGTCCCAAATGACGTGTCGTGAGGCCGAGGTTAAATTTTGGTTAAAAAAATTAGCTGTCTCCATTTTTATTTTGCCCATGATATCAGGTTTCAGAAGTAACCTTCTATTCAAGGTCCACCTTCTAGGAGAGGATCCCTAAGGGTAGTTAGATTTTTAACCCTATAGCTCCATGGTCAGATAGATGGATAGGTAAATAATCAATTTTTCTAACCTTGCCCACTTCTGGGAGTTCCATAAATATATAATTAATCCTAGAATAGTGACCGTTTTTCTTACTAAAATAGAAGTAATCCAGTGAGTCACCGTTTTTCTTTCGCCATACATCACATAAATGTAGGTTGTCTAGCATGGCGAGGAGGCAGGCTTTAACTCGAGGTGCGGCAATTTGGGTACAAGGCGGGGATCTATCTAATCTATTGTTTAAAAGGATATTAAAATCCCTGCCTATTATCAAAGGGGATTCAAAATCAAGCAGGGCAGAACAAAGATTATTCAGAGGTGTAATATCATCTTCATTCGGGCCGTAATAACTGGCCAATGTGTATGAAGCAGTACGGCTTTTAATTTCCGCTATTGCCCATCGCCTTCTTTCATCTACTTGAGATTTAAATATCTCTATTCCGGAATTCGCTTTAATTATTATGGCAACACCCTTACAGCAAAATCGTTGATCTGTGGCAATAACCTTATCTACCCACCTCTGCCTATTGAATAGCGCTAAGCCTTCAGCCCGTAGAAGGTGCATTTCTTGGAGCATGGAGCATGCCCAGACATGGGTCCCTTGCTCACTGTGCCACTGGATTCAAGCTAGTCTGGCTGAAGAAGGGTGACATATCCTGAAACCGGTCCCAGGATGCTTGTTTCCGGTCCAGGGAGGACCTGGCCTGGC
>CAWUFW010019076.1:47624-199030 GCA_963921515.1 Calotriton arnoldi
TTCGGTCTGGACTGATTTGCATATGGCTGGGTCCAAACTGGGGTGGCGTAGTGGGCAAAAGAACGATGGATTTAACCCAGATCTTTTGACTGGGGGAGAATGTTTGCATTGTCAGCATTCCGTCCATCATTTGTTTGCTGTAACACTTTTCGCCCTAAGTGGGATGGGTATGCCCAGACGTGGGTCCCTTGCTCACTGTGCCACTGGATTCAAGCTAGCCTGGCTGAAGAAGGGTGACATACCCTGAAACCGGTCCCAGGATGCTTGTTTCCGGTCCAGGGAGGACCTGGCCTGGCAGTTCGGTCTGGACTGATTTGCATATGGCTGGGTCCAAACTGGGGTGGCGTAGTGGGCAAAAGAACGATGGATTTAACCCAGATCTTTTGACTGGGGGAGAATGTTTGCATTGTCAGCATTCCGTCCATCATTTGTTTGCTGTAACACTTTTCGCCCTAAGTGGGATGGGTATGCCCAGACGTGGGTCCCTTGCTCACTGTGCCACTGGATTCAAGCTAGCCTGGCTGAAGAAGGGTGACATACCCTGAAACCGGTCCCAGGATGCTTGTTTCCGGTCCAGGGAGGACCTGGCCTGGCAGTTCGGTCTGGACTGATTTGCATATGGCTGGGTCCAAACTGGGGTGGCGTAGTGGGCAAAAGAACGATGGATTTAACCCAGATCTTTTGACTGGGGGAGAATGTTTGCATTGTCAGCATTCCGTCCATCATTTGTTTGCTGTAACACTTTTCGCCCTAAGTGGGATGGGTATGCCCAGACGTGGGTCCCTTGCTCACTGTGCCACTGGATTCAAGCTAGCCTGGCTGAAGAAGGGTGACATACCCTGAAACCGGTCCCAGGATGCTTGTTTCCGGTCCAGGGAGGACCTGGCCTGGCAGTTCGGTCTGGACTGATTTGCATATGGCTGGGTCCAAACTGGGGTGGCGTAGTGGGCAAAAGAACGATGGATTTAACCCAGATCTTTTGACTGGGGGAGAATGTTTGCATTGTCAGCATTCCGTCCATCATTTGTTTGCTGTAACACTTTTCGCCCTAAGTGGGATGGGTATGCCCAGACGTGGGTCCCTTGCTCACTGTGCCACTGGATTCAAGCTAGCCTGGCTGAAGAAGGGTGACATACCCTGAAACCGGTCCCAGGATGCTTGTTTCCGGTCCAGGGAGGACCTGGCCTGGCAGTTCGGTCTGGACTGATTTGCATATGGCTGGGTCCAAACTGGGGTGGCGTAGTGGGCAAAAGAACGATGGATTTAACCCAGATCTTTTGACTGGGGGAGAATGTTTGCATTGTCAGCATTCCGTCCATCATTTGTTTGCTGTAACACTTTTCGCCCTAAGTGGGATGGGTATGCCCAGACGTGGGTCCCTTGCTCACTGTGCCACTGGATTCAAGCTAGCCTGGCTGAAGAAGGGTGACATACCCTGAAACCGGTCCCAGGATGCTTGTTTCCGGTCCAGGGAGGACCTGGCCTGGCAGTTCGGTCTGGACTGATTTGCATATGGCTGGGTCCAAACTGGGGTGGCGTAGTGGGCAAAAGAACGATGGATTTAACCCAGATCTTTTGACTGGGGGAGAATGTTTGCATTGTCAGCATTCCGTCCATCATTTGTTTGCTGTAACACTTTTCGCCCTAAGTGGGATGGGTATGCCCAGACGTGGGTCCCTTGCTCACTGTGCCACTGGATTCAAGCTAGCCTGGCTGAAGAAGGGTGACATACCCTGAAACCGGTCCCAGGATGCTTGTTTCCGGTCCAGGGAGGACCTGGCCTGGCAGTTCGGTCTGGACTGATTTGCATATGGCTGGGTCCAAACTGGGGTGGCGTAGTGGGCAAAAGAACGATGGATTTAACCCAGATCTTTTGACTGGGGGAGAATGTTTGCATTGTCAGCATTCCGTCCATCATTTGTTTGCTGTAACACTTTTCGCCCTAAGTGGGATGGGTATGCCCAGACGTGGGTCCCTTGCTCACTGTGCCACTGGATTCAAGCTAGCCTGGCTGAAGAAGGGTGACATACCCTGAAACCGGTCCCAGGATGCTTGTTTCCGGTCCAGGGAGGACCTGGCCTGGCAGTTCGGTCTGGACTGATTTGCATATGGCTGGGTCCAAACTGGGGTGGCGTAGTGGGCAAAAGAACGATGGATTTAACCCAGATCTTTTGACTGGGGGAGAATGTTTGCATTGTCAGCATTCCGTCCATCATTTGTTTGCTGTAACACTTTTCGCCCTAAGTGGGATGGGTATGCCCAGACGTGGGTCCCTTGCTCACTGTGCCACTGGATTCAAGCTAGCCTGGCTGAAGAAGGGTGACATACCCTGAAACCGGTCCCAGGATGCTTGTTTCCGGTCCAGGGAGGACCTGGCCTGGCAGTTCGGTCTGGACTGATTTGCATATGGCTGGGTCCAAACTGGGGTGGCGTAGTGGGCAAAAGAACGATGGATTTAACCCAGATCTTTTGACTGGGGGAGAATGTTTGCATTGTCAGCATTCCGTCCATCATTTGTTTGCTGTAACACTTTTCGCCCTAAGTGGGATGGGTATGCCCAGACGTGGGTCCCTTGCTCACTGTGCCACTGGATTCAAGCTAGCCTGGCTGAAGAAGGGTGACATACCCTGAAACCGGTCCCAGGATGCTTGTTTCCGGTCCAGGGAGGACCTGGCCTGGCAGTTCGGTCTGGACTGATTTGCATATGGCTGGGTCCAAACTGGGGTGGCGTAGTGGGCAAAAGAACGATGGATTTAACCCAGATCTTTTGACTGGGGGAGAATGTTTGCATTGTCAGCATTCCGTCCATCATTTGTTTGCTGTAACACTTTTCGCCCTAAGTGGGATGGGTATGCCCAGACGTGGGTCCCTTGCTCACTGTGCCACTGGATTCAAGCTAGCCTGGCTGAAGAAGGGTGACATACCCTGAAACCGGTCCCAGGATGCTTGTTTCCGGTCCAGGGAGGACCTGGCCTGGCAGTTCGGTCTGGACTGATTTGCATATGGCTGGGTCCAAACTGGGGTGGCGTAGTGGGCAAAAGAACGATGGATTTAACCCAGATCTTTTGACTGGGGGAGAATGTTTGCATTGTCAGCATTCCGTCCATCATTTGTTTGCTGTAACACTTTTCGCCCTAAGTGGGATGGGTATGCCCAGACGTGGGTCCCTTGCTCACTGTGCCACTGGATTCAAGCTAGCCTGGCTGAAGAAGGGTGACATACCCTGAAACCGGTCCCAGGATGCTTGTTTCCGGTCCAGGGAGGACCTGGCCTGGCAGTTCGGTCTGGACTGATTTGCATATGGCTGGGTCCAAACTGGGGTGGCGTAGTGGGCAAAAGAACGATGGATTTAACCCAGATCTTTTGACTGGGGGAGAATGTTTGCATTGTCAGCATTCCGTCCATCATTTGTTTGCTGTAACACTTTTCGCCCTAAGTGGGATGGGTATGCCCAGACGTGGGTCCCTTGCTCACTGTGCCACTGGATTCAAGCTAGCCTGGCTGAAGAAGGGTGACATACCCTGAAACCGGTCCCAGGATGCTTGTTTCCGGTCCAGGGAGGACCTGGCCTGGCAGTTCGGTCTGGACTGATTTGCATATGGCTGGGTCCAAACTGGGGTGGCGTAGTGGGCAAAAGAACGATGGATTTAACCCAGATCTTTTGACTGGGGGAGAATGTTTGCATTGTCAGCATTCCGTCCATCATTTGTTTGCTGTAACACTTTTCGCCCTAAGTGGGATGGGTATGCCCAGACGTGGGTCCCTTGCTCACTGTGCCACTGGATTCAAGCTAGCCTGGCTGAAGAAGGGTGACATACCCTGAAACCGGTCCCAGGATGCTTGTTTCCGGTCCAGGGAGGACCTGGCCTGGCAGTTCGGTCTGGACTGATTTGCATATGGCTGGGTCCAAACTGGGGTGGCGTAGTGGGCAAAAGAACGATGGATTTAACCCAGATCTTTTGACTGGGGGAGAATGTTTGCATTGTCAGCATTCCGTCCATCATTTGTTTGCTGTAACACTTTTCGCCCTAAGTGGGATGGGTATGCCCAGACGTGGGTCCCTTGCTCACTGTGCCACTGGATTCAAGCTAGCCTGGCTGAAGAAGGGTGACATACCCTGAAACCGGTCCCAGGATGCTTGTTTCCGGTCCAGGGAGGACCTGGCCTGGCAGTTCGGTCTGGACTGATTTGCATATGGCTGGGTCCAAACTGGGGTGGCGTAGTGGGCAAAAGAACGATGGATTTAACCCAGATCTTTTGACTGGGGGAGAATGTTTGCATTGTCAGCATTCCGTCCATCATTTGTTTGCTGTAACACTTTTCGCCCTAAGTGGGATGGGTATGCCCAGACGTGGGTCCCTTGCTCACTGTGCCACTGGATTCAAGCTAGCCTGGCTGAAGAAGGGTGACATACCCTGAAACCGGTCCCAGGATGCTTGTTTCCGGTCCAGGGAGGACCTGGCCTGGCAGTTCGGTCTGGACTGATTTGCATATGGCTGGGTCCAAACTGGGGTGGCGTAGTGGGCAAAAGAACGATGGATTTAACCCAGATCTTTTGACTGGGGGAGAATGTTTGCATTGTCAGCATTCCGTCCATCATTTGTTTGCTGTAACACTTTTCGCCCTAAGTGGGATGGGTATGCCCAGACGTGGGTCCCTTGCTCACTGTGCCACTGGATTCAAGCTAGCCTGGCTGAAGAAGGGTGACATACCCTGAAACCGGTCCCAGGATGCTTGTTTCCGGTCCAGGGAGGACCTGGCCTGGCAGTTCGGTCTGGACTGATTTGCATATGGCTGGGTCCAAACTGGGGTGGCGTAGTGGGCAAAAGAACGATGGATTTAACCCAGATCTTTTGACTGGGGGAGAATGTTTGCATTGTCAGCATTCCGTCCATCATTTGTTTGCTGTAACACTTTTCGCCCTAAGTGGGATGGGTATGCCCAGACGTGGGTCCCTTGCTCACTGTGCCACTGGATTCAAGCTAGCCTGGCTGAAGAAGGGTGACATACCCTGAAACCGGTCCCAGGATGCTTGTTTCCGGTCCAGGGAGGACCTGGCCTGGCAGTTCGGTCTGGACTGATTTGCATATGGCTGGGTCCAAACTGGGGTGGCGTAGTGGGCAAAAGAACGATGGATTTAACCCAGATCTTTTGACTGGGGGAGAATGTTTGCATTGTCAGCATTCCGTCCATCATTTGTTTGCTGTAACACTTTTCGCCCTAAGTGGGATGGGTATGCCCAGACGTGGGTCCCTTGCTCACTGTGCCACTGGATTCAAGCTAGCCTGGCTGAAGAAGGGTGACATACCCTGAAACCGGTCCCAGGATGCTTGTTTCCGGTCCAGGGAGGACCTGGCCTGGCAGTTCGGTCTGGACTGATTTGCATATGGCTGGGTCCAAACTGGGGTGGCGTAGTGGGCAAAAGAACGATGGATTTAACCCAGATCTTTTGACTGGGGGAGAATGTTTGCATTGTCAGCATTCCGTCCATCATTTGTTTGCTGTAACACTTTTCGCCCTAAGTGGGATGGGTATGCCCAGACGTGGGTCCCTTGCTCACTGTGCCACTGGATTCAAGCTAGCCTGGCTGAAGAAGGGTGACATACCCTGAAACCGGTCCCAGGATGCTTGTTTCCGGTCCAGGGAGGACCTGGCCTGGCAGTTCGGTCTGGACTGATTTGCATATGGCTGGGTCCAAACTGGGGTGGCGTAGTGGGCAAAAGAACGATGGATTTAACCCAGATCTTTTGACTGGGGGAGAATGTTTGCATTGTCAGCATTCCGTCCATCATTTGTTTGCTGTAACACTTTTCGCCCTAAGTGGGATGGGTATGCCCAGACGTGGGTCCCTTGCTCACTGTGCCACTGGATTCAAGCTAGCCTGGCTGAAGAAGGGTGACATACCCTGAAACCGGTCCCAGGATGCTTGTTTCCGGTCCAGGGAGGACCTGGCCTGGCAGTTCGGTCTGGACTGATTTGCATATGGCTGGGTCCAAACTGGGGTGGCGTAGTGGGCAAAAGAACGATGGATTTAACCCAGATCTTTTGACTGGGGGAGAATGTTTGCATTGTCAGCATTCCGTCCATCATTTGTTTGCTGTAACACTTTTCGCCCTAAGTGGGATGGGTATGCCCAGACGTGGGTCCCTTGCTCACTGTGCCACTGGATTCAAGCTAGCCTGGCTGAAGAAGGGTGACATACCCTGAAACCGGTCCCAGGATGCTTGTTTCCGGTCCAGGGAGGACCTGGCCTGGCAGTTCGGTCTGGACTGATTTGCATATGGCTGGGTCCAAACTGGGGTGGCGTAGTGGGCAAAAGAACGATGGATTTAACCCAGATCTTTTGACTGGGGGAGAATGTTTGCATTGTCAGCATTCCGTCCATCATTTGTTTGCTGTAACACTTTTCGCCCTAAGTGGGATGGGTATGCCCAGACGTGGGTCCCTTGCTCACTGTGCCACTGGATTCAAGCTAGCCTGGCTGAAGAAGGGTGACATACCCTGAAACCGGTCCCAGGATGCTTGTTTCCGGTCCAGGGAGGACCTGGCCTGGCAGTTCGGTCTGGACTGATTTGCATATGGCTGGGTCCAAACTGGGGTGGCGTAGTGGGCAAAAGAACGATGGATTTAACCCAGATCTTTTGACTGGGGGAGAATGTTTGCATTGTCAGCATTCCGTCCATCATTTGTTTGCTGTAACACTTTTCGCCCTAAGTGGGATGGGTATGCCCAGACGTGGGTCCCTTGCTCACTGTGCCACTGGATTCAAGCTAGCCTGGCTGAAGAAGGGTGACATACCCTGAAACCGGTCCCAGGATGCTTGTTTCCGGTCCAGGGAGGACCTGGCCTGGCAGTTCGGTCTGGACTGATTTGCATATGGCTGGGTCCAAACTGGGGTGGCGTAGTGGGCAAAAGAACGATGGATTTAACCCAGATCTTTTGACTGGGGGAGAATGTTTGCATTGTCAGCATTCCGTCCATCATTTGTTTGCTGTAACACTTTTCGCCCTAAGTGGGATGGGTATGCCCAGACGTGGGTCCCTTGCTCACTGTGCCACTGGATTCAAGCTAGCCTGGCTGAAGAAGGGTGACATACCCTGAAACCGGTCCCAGGATGCTTGTTTCCGGTCCAGGGAGGACCTGGCCTGGCAGTTCGGTCTGGACTGATTTGCATATGGCTGGGTCCAAACTGGGGTGGCGTAGTGGGCAAAAGAACGATGGATTTAACCCAGATCTTTTGACTGGGGGAGAATGTTTGCATTGTCAGCATTCCGTCCATCATTTGTTTGCTGTAACACTTTTCGCCCTAAGTGGGATGGGTATGCCCAGACGTGGGTCCCTTGCTCACTGTGCCACTGGATTCAAGCTAGCCTGGCTGAAGAAGGGTGACATACCCTGAAACCGGTCCCAGGATGCTTGTTTCCGGTCCAGGGAGGACCTGGCCTGGCAGTTCGGTCTGGACTGATTTGCATATGGCTGGGTCCAAACTGGGGTGGCGTAGTGGGCAAAAGAACGATGGATTTAACCCAGATCTTTTGACTGGGGGAGAATGTTTGCATTGTCAGCATTCCGTCCATCATTTGTTTGCTGTAACACTTTTCGCCCTAAGTGGGATGGGTATGCCCAGACGTGGGTCCCTTGCTCACTGTGCCACTGGATTCAAGCTAGCCTGGCTGAAGAAGGGTGACATACCCTGAAACCGGTCCCAGGATGCTTGTTTCCGGTCCAGGGAGGACCTGGCCTGGCAGTTCGGTCTGGACTGATTTGCATATGGCTGGGTCCAAACTGGGGTGGCGTAGTGGGCAAAAGAACGATGGATTTAACCCAGATCTTTTGACTGGGGGAGAATGTTTGCATTGTCAGCATTCCGTCCATCATTTGTTTGCTGTAACACTTTTCGCCCTAAGTGGGATGGGTATGCCCAGACGTGGGTCCCTTGCTCACTGTGCCACTGGATTCAAGCTAGCCTGGCTGAAGAAGGGTGACATACCCTGAAACCGGTCCCAGGATGCTTGTTTCCGGTCCAGGGAGGACCTGGCCTGGCAGTTCGGTCTGGACTGATTTGCATATGGCTGGGTCCAAACTGGGGTGGCGTAGTGGGCAAAAGAACGATGGATTTAACCCAGATCTTTTGACTGGGGGAGAATGTTTGCATTGTCAGCATTCCGTCCATCATTTGTTTGCTGTAACACTTTTCGCCCTAAGTGGGATGGGTATGCCCAGACGTGGGTCCCTTGCTCACTGTGCCACTGGATTCAAGCTAGCCTGGCTGAAGAAGGGTGACATACCCTGAAACCGGTCCCAGGATGCTTGTTTCCGGTCCAGGGAGGACCTGGCCTGGCAGTTCGGTCTGGACTGATTTGCATATGGCTGGGTCCAAACTGGGGTGGCGTAGTGGGCAAAAGAACGATGGATTTAACCCAGATCTTTTGACTGGGGGAGAATGTTTGCATTGTCAGCATTCCGTCCATCATTTGTTTGCTGTAACACTTTTCGCCCTAAGTGGGATGGGTATGCCCAGACGTGGGTCCCTTGCTCACTGTGCCACTGGATTCAAGCTAGCCTGGCTGAAGAAGGGTGACATACCCTGAAACCGGTCCCAGGATGCTTGTTTCCGGTCCAGGGAGGACCTGGCCTGGCAGTTCGGTCTGGACTGATTTGCATATGGCTGGGTCCAAACTGGGGTGGCGTAGTGGGCAAAAGAACGATGGATTTAACCCAGATCTTTTGACTGGGGGAGAATGTTTGCATTGTCAGCATTCCGTCCATCATTTGTTTGCTGTAACACTTTTCGCCCTAAGTGGGATGGGTATGCCCAGACGTGGGTCCCTTGCTCACTGTGCCACTGGATTCAAGCTAGCCTGGCTGAAGAAGGGTGACATACCCTGAAACCGGTCCCAGGATGCTTGTTTCCGGTCCAGGGAGGACCTGGCCTGGCAGTTCGGTCTGGACTGATTTGCATATGGCTGGGTCCAAACTGGGGTGGCGTAGTGGGCAAAAGAACGATGGATTTAACCCAGATCTTTTGACTGGGGGAGAATGTTTGCATTGTCAGCATTCCGTCCATCATTTGTTTGCTGTAACACTTTTCGCCCTAAGTGGGATGGGTATGCCCAGACGTGGGTCCCTTGCTCACTGTGCCACTGGATTCAAGCTAGCCTGGCTGAAGAAGGGTGACATACCCTGAAACCGGTCCCAGGATGCTTGTTTCCGGTCCAGGGAGGACCTGGCCTGGCAGTTCGGTCTGGACTGATTTGCATATGGCTGGGTCCAAACTGGGGTGGCGTAGTGGGCAAAAGAACGATGGATTTAACCCAGATCTTTTGACTGGGGGAGAATGTTTGCATTGTCAGCATTCCGTCCATCATTTGTTTGCTGTAACACTTTTCGCCCTAAGTGGGATGGGTATGCCCAGACGTGGGTCCCTTGCTCACTGTGCCACTGGATTCAAGCTAGCCTGGCTGAAGAAGGGTGACATACCCTGAAACCGGTCCCAGGATGCTTGTTTCCGGTCCAGGGAGGACCTGGCCTGGCAGTTCGGTCTGGACTGATTTGCATATGGCTGGGTCCAAACTGGGGTGGCGTAGTGGGCAAAAGAACGATGGATTTAACCCAGATCTTTTGACTGGGGGAGAATGTTTGCATTGTCAGCATTCCGTCCATCATTTGTTTGCTGTAACACTTTTCGCCCTAAGTGGGATGGGTATGCCCAGACGTGGGTCCCTTGCTCACTGTGCCACTGGATTCAAGCTAGCCTGGCTGAAGAAGGGTGACATACCCTGAAACCGGTCCCAGGATGCTTGTTTCCGGTCCAGGGAGGACCTGGCCTGGCAGTTCGGTCTGGACTGATTTGCATATGGCTGGGTCCAAACTGGGGTGGCGTAGTGGGCAAAAGAACGATGGATTTAACCCAGATCTTTTGACTGGGGGAGAATGTTTGCATTGTCAGCATTCCGTCCATCATTTGTTTGCTGTAACACTTTTCGCCCTAAGTGGGATGGGTATGCCCAGACGTGGGTCCCTTGCTCACTGTGCCACTGGATTCAAGCTAGCCTGGCTGAAGAAGGGTGACATACCCTGAAACCGGTCCCAGGATGCTTGTTTCCGGTCCAGGGAGGACCTGGCCTGGCAGTTCGGTCTGGACTGATTTGCATATGGCTGGGTCCAAACTGGGGTGGCGTAGTGGGCAAAAGAACGATGGATTTAACCCAGATCTTTTGACTGGGGGAGAATGTTTGCATTGTCAGCATTCCGTCCATCATTTGTTTGCTGTAACACTTTTCGCCCTAAGTGGGATGGGTATGCCCAGACGTGGGTCCCTTGCTCACTGTGCCACTGGATTCAAGCTAGCCTGGCTGAAGAAGGGTGACATACCCTGAAACCGGTCCCAGGATGCTTGTTTCCGGTCCAGGGAGGACCTGGCCTGGCAGTTCGGTCTGGACTGATTTGCATATGGCTGGGTCCAAACTGGGGTGGCGTAGTGGGCAAAAGAACGATGGATTTAACCCAGATCTTTTGACTGGGGGAGAATGTTTGCATTGTCAGCATTCCGTCCATCATTTGTTTGCTGTAACACTTTTCGCCCTAAGTGGGATGGGTATGCCCAGACGTGGGTCCCTTGCTCACTGTGCCACTGGATTCAAGCTAGCCTGGCTGAAGAAGGGTGACATACCCTGAAACCGGTCCCAGGATGCTTGTTTCCGGTCCAGGGAGGACCTGGCCTGGCAGTTCGGTCTGGACTGATTTGCATATGGCTGGGTCCAAACTGGGGTGGCGTAGTGGGCAAAAGAACGATGGATTTAACCCAGATCTTTTGACTGGGGGAGAATGTTTGCATTGTCAGCATTCCGTCCATCATTTGTTTGCTGTAACACTTTTCGCCCTAAGTGGGATGGGTATGCCCAGACGTGGGTCCCTTGCTCACTGTGCCACTGGATTCAAGCTAGCCTGGCTGAAGAAGGGTGACATACCCTGAAACCGGTCCCAGGATGCTTGTTTCCGGTCCAGGGAGGACCTGGCCTGGCAGTTCGGTCTGGACTGATTTGCATATGGCTGGGTCCAAACTGGGGTGGCGTAGTGGGCAAAAGAACGATGGATTTAACCCAGATCTTTTGACTGGGGGAGAATGTTTGCATTGTCAGCATTCCGTCCATCATTTGTTTGCTGTAACACTTTTCGCCCTAAGTGGGATGGGTATGCCCAGACGTGGGTCCCTTGCTCACTGTGCCACTGGATTCAAGCTAGCCTGGCTGAAGAAGGGTGACATACCCTGAAACCGGTCCCAGGATGCTTGTTTCCGGTCCAGGGAGGACCTGGCCTGGCAGTTCGGTCTGGACTGATTTGCATATGGCTGGGTCCAAACTGGGGTGGCGTAGTGGGCAAAAGAACGATGGATTTAACCCAGATCTTTTGACTGGGGGAGAATGTTTGCATTGTCAGCATTCCGTCCATCATTTGTTTGCTGTAACACTTTTCGCCCTAAGTGGGATGGGTATGCCCAGACGTGGGTCCCTTGCTCACTGTGCCACTGGATTCAAGCTAGCCTGGCTGAAGAAGGGTGACATACCCTGAAACCGGTCCCAGGATGCTTGTTTCCGGTCCAGGGAGGACCTGGCCTGGCAGTTCGGTCTGGACTGATTTGCATATGGCTGGGTCCAAACTGGGGTGGCGTAGTGGGCAAAAGAACGATGGATTTAACCCAGATCTTTTGACTGGGGGAGAATGTTTGCATTGTCAGCATTCCGTCCATCATTTGTTTGCTGTAACACTTTTCGCCCTAAGTGGGATGGGTATGCCCAGACGTGGGTCCCTTGCTCACTGTGCCACTGGATTCAAGCTAGCCTGGCTGAAGAAGGGTGACATACCCTGAAACCGGTCCCAGGATGCTTGTTTCCGGTCCAGGGAGGACCTGGCCTGGCAGTTCGGTCTGGACTGATTTGCATATGGCTGGGTCCAAACTGGGGTGGCGTAGTGGGCAAAAGAACGATGGATTTAACCCAGATCTTTTGACTGGGGGAGAATGTTTGCATTGTCAGCATTCCGTCCATCATTTGTTTGCTGTAACACTTTTCGCCCTAAGTGGGATGGGTATGCCCAGACGTGGGTCCCTTGCTCACTGTGCCACTGGATTCAAGCTAGCCTGGCTGAAGAAGGGTGACATACCCTGAAACCGGTCCCAGGATGCTTGTTTCCGGTCCAGGGAGGACCTGGCCTGGCAGTTCGGTCTGGACTGATTTGCATATGGCTGGGTCCAAACTGGGGTGGCGTAGTGGGCAAAAGAACGATGGATTTAACCCAGATCTTTTGACTGGGGGAGAATGTTTGCATTGTCAGCATTCCGTCCATCATTTGTTTGCTGTAACACTTTTCGCCCTAAGTGGGATGGGTATGCCCAGACGTGGGTCCCTTGCTCACTGTGCCACTGGATTCAAGCTAGCCTGGCTGAAGAAGGGTGACATACCCTGAAACCGGTCCCAGGATGCTTGTTTCCGGTCCAGGGAGGACCTGGCCTGGCAGTTCGGTCTGGACTGATTTGCATATGGCTGGGTCCAAACTGGGGTGGCGTAGTGGGCAAAAGAACGATGGATTTAACCCAGATCTTTTGACTGGGGGAGAATGTTTGCATTGTCAGCATTCCGTCCATCATTTGTTTGCTGTAACACTTTTCGCCCTAAGTGGGATGGGTATGCCCAGACGTGGGTCCCTTGCTCACTGTGCCACTGGATTCAAGCTAGCCTGGCTGAAGAAGGGTGACATACCCTGAAACCGGTCCCAGGATGCTTGTTTCCGGTCCAGGGAGGACCTGGCCTGGCAGTTCGGTCTGGACTGATTTGCATATGGCTGGGTCCAAACTGGGGTGGCGTAGTGGGCAAAAGAACGATGGATTTAACCCAGATCTTTTGACTGGGGGAGAATGTTTGCATTGTCAGCATTCCGTCCATCATTTGTTTGCTGTAACACTTTTCGCCCTAAGTGGGATGGGTATGCCCAGACGTGGGTCCCTTGCTCACTGTGCCACTGGATTCAAGCTAGCCTGGCTGAAGAAGGGTGACATACCCTGAAACCGGTCCCAGGATGCTTGTTTCCGGTCCAGGGAGGACCTGGCCTGGCAGTTCGGTCTGGACTGATTTGCATATGGCTGGGTCCAAACTGGGGTGGCGTAGTGGGCAAAAGAACGATGGATTTAACCCAGATCTTTTGACTGGGGGAGAATGTTTGCATTGTCAGCATTCCGTCCATCATTTGTTTGCTGTAACACTTTTCGCCCTAAGTGGGATGGGTATGCCCAGACGTGGGTCCCTTGCTCACTGTGCCACTGGATTCAAGCTAGCCTGGCTGAAGAAGGGTGACATACCCTGAAACCGGTCCCAGGATGCTTGTTTCCGGTCCAGGGAGGACCTGGCCTGGCAGTTCGGTCTGGACTGATTTGCATATGGCTGGGTCCAAACTGGGGTGGCGTAGTGGGCAAAAGAACGATGGATTTAACCCAGATCTTTTGACTGGGGGAGAATGTTTGCATTGTCAGCATTCCGTCCATCATTTGTTTGCTGTAACACTTTTCGCCCTAAGTGGGATGGGTATGCCCAGACGTGGGTCCCTTGCTCACTGTGCCACTGGATTCAAGCTAGCCTGGCTGAAGAAGGGTGACATACCCTGAAACCGGTCCCAGGATGCTTGTTTCCGGTCCAGGGAGGACCTGGCCTGGCAGTTCGGTCTGGACTGATTTGCATATGGCTGGGTCCAAACTGGGGTGGCGTAGTGGGCAAAAGAACGATGGATTTAACCCAGATCTTTTGACTGGGGGAGAATGTTTGCATTGTCAGCATTCCGTCCATCATTTGTTTGCTGTAACACTTTTCGCCCTAAGTGGGATGGGTATGCCCAGACGTGGGTCCCTTGCTCACTGTGCCACTGGATTCAAGCTAGCCTGGCTGAAGAAGGGTGACATACCCTGAAACCGGTCCCAGGATGCTTGTTTCCGGTCCAGGGAGGACCTGGCCTGGCAGTTCGGTCTGGACTGATTTGCATATGGCTGGGTCCAAACTGGGGTGGCGTAGTGGGCAAAAGAACGATGGATTTAACCCAGATCTTTTGACTGGGGGAGAATGTTTGCATTGTCAGCATTCCGTCCATCATTTGTTTGCTGTAACACTTTTCGCCCTAAGTGGGATGGGTATGCCCAGACGTGGGTCCCTTGCTCACTGTGCCACTGGATTCAAGCTAGCCTGGCTGAAGAAGGGTGACATACCCTGAAACCGGTCCCAGGATGCTTGTTTCCGGTCCAGGGAGGACCTGGCCTGGCAGTTCGGTCTGGACTGATTTGCATATGGCTGGGTCCAAACTGGGGTGGCGTAGTGGGCAAAAGAACGATGGATTTAACCCAGATCTTTTGACTGGGGGAGAATGTTTGCATTGTCAGCATTCCGTCCATCATTTGTTTGCTGTAACACTTTTCGCCCTAAGTGGGATGGGTATGCCCAGACGTGGGTCCCTTGCTCACTGTGCCACTGGATTCAAGCTAGCCTGGCTGAAGAAGGGTGACATACCCTGAAACCGGTCCCAGGATGCTTGTTTCCGGTCCAGGGAGGACCTGGCCTGGCAGTTCGGTCTGGACTGATTTGCATATGGCTGGGTCCAAACTGGGGTGGCGTAGTGGGCAAAAGAACGATGGATTTAACCCAGATCTTTTGACTGGGGGAGAATGTTTGCATTGTCAGCATTCCGTCCATCATTTGTTTGCTGTAACACTTTTCGCCCTAAGTGGGATGGGTATGCCCAGACGTGGGTCCCTTGCTCACTGTGCCACTGGATTCAAGCTAGCCTGGCTGAAGAAGGGTGACATACCCTGAAACCGGTCCCAGGATGCTTGTTTCCGGTCCAGGGAGGACCTGGCCTGGCAGTTCGGTCTGGACTGATTTGCATATGGCTGGGTCCAAACTGGGGTGGCGTAGTGGGCAAAAGAACGATGGATTTAACCCAGATCTTTTGACTGGGGGAGAATGTTTGCATTGTCAGCATTCCGTCCATCATTTGTTTGCTGTAACACTTTTCGCCCTAAGTGGGATGGGTATGCCCAGACGTGGGTCCCTTGCTCACTGTGCCACTGGATTCAAGCTAGCCTGGCTGAAGAAGGGTGACATACCCTGAAACCGGTCCCAGGATGCTTGTTTCCGGTCCAGGGAGGACCTGGCCTGGCAGTTCGGTCTGGACTGATTTGCATATGGCTGGGTCCAAACTGGGGTGGCGTAGTGGGCAAAAGAACGATGGATTTAACCCAGATCTTTTGACTGGGGGAGAATGTTTGCATTGTCAGCATTCCGTCCATCATTTGTTTGCTGTAACACTTTTCGCCCTAAGTGGGATGGGTATGCCCAGACGTGGGTCCCTTGCTCACTGTGCCACTGGATTCAAGCTAGCCTGGCTGAAGAAGGGTGACATACCCTGAAACCGGTCCCAGGATGCTTGTTTCCGGTCCAGGGAGGACCTGGCCTGGCAGTTCGGTCTGGACTGATTTGCATATGGCTGGGTCCAAACTGGGGTGGCGTAGTGGGCAAAAGAACGATGGATTTAACCCAGATCTTTTGACTGGGGGAGAATGTTTGCATTGTCAGCATTCCGTCCATCATTTGTTTGCTGTAACACTTTTCGCCCTAAGTGGGATGGGTATGCCCAGACGTGGGTCCCTTGCTCACTGTGCCACTGGATTCAAGCTAGCCTGGCTGAAGAAGGGTGACATACCCTGAAACCGGTCCCAGGATGCTTGTTTCCGGTCCAGGGAGGACCTGGCCTGGCAGTTCGGTCTGGACTGATTTGCATATGGCTGGGTCCAAACTGGGGTGGCGTAGTGGGCAAAAGAACGATGGATTTAACCCAGATCTTTTGACTGGGGGAGAATGTTTGCATTGTCAGCATTCCGTCCATCATTTGTTTGCTGTAACACTTTTCGCCCTAAGTGGGATGGGTATGCCCAGACGTGGGTCCCTTGCTCACTGTGCCACTGGATTCAAGCTAGCCTGGCTGAAGAAGGGTGACATACCCTGAAACCGGTCCCAGGATGCTTGTTTCCGGTCCAGGGAGGACCTGGCCTGGCAGTTCGGTCTGGACTGATTTGCATATGGCTGGGTCCAAACTGGGGTGGCGTAGTGGGCAAAAGAACGATGGATTTAACCCAGATCTTTTGACTGGGGGAGAATGTTTGCATTGTCAGCATTCCGTCCATCATTTGTTTGCTGTAACACTTTTCGCCCTAAGTGGGATGGGTATGCCCAGACGTGGGTCCCTTGCTCACTGTGCCACTGGATTCAAGCTAGCCTGGCTGAAGAAGGGTGACATACCCTGAAACCGGTCCCAGGATGCTTGTTTCCGGTCCAGGGAGGACCTGGCCTGGCAGTTCGGTCTGGACTGATTTGCATATGGCTGGGTCCAAACTGGGGTGGCGTAGTGGGCAAAAGAACGATGGATTTAACCCAGATCTTTTGACTGGGGGAGAATGTTTGCATTGTCAGCATTCCGTCCATCATTTGTTTGCTGTAACACTTTTCGCCCTAAGTGGGATGGGTATGCCCAGACGTGGGTCCCTTGCTCACTGTGCCACTGGATTCAAGCTAGCCTGGCTGAAGAAGGGTGACATACCCTGAAACCGGTCCCAGGATGCTTGTTTCCGGTCCAGGGAGGACCTGGCCTGGCAGTTCGGTCTGGACTGATTTGCATATGGCTGGGTCCAAACTGGGGTGGCGTAGTGGGCAAAAGAACGATGGATTTAACCCAGATCTTTTGACTGGGGGAGAATGTTTGCATTGTCAGCATTCCGTCCATCATTTGTTTGCTGTAACACTTTTCGCCCTAAGTGGGATGGGTATGCCCAGACGTGGGTCCCTTGCTCACTGTGCCACTGGATTCAAGCTAGCCTGGCTGAAGAAGGGTGACATACCCTGAAACCGGTCCCAGGATGCTTGTTTCCGGTCCAGGGAGGACCTGGCCTGGCAGTTCGGTCTGGACTGATTTGCATATGGCTGGGTCCAAACTGGGGTGGCGTAGTGGGCAAAAGAACGATGGATTTAACCCAGATCTTTTGACTGGGGGAGAATGTTTGCATTGTCAGCATTCCGTCCATCATTTGTTTGCTGTAACACTTTTCGCCCTAAGTGGGATGGGTATGCCCAGACGTGGGTCCCTTGCTCACTGTGCCACTGGATTCAAGCTAGCCTGGCTGAAGAAGGGTGACATACCCTGAAACCGGTCCCAGGATGCTTGTTTCCGGTCCAGGGAGGACCTGGCCTGGCAGTTCGGTCTGGACTGATTTGCATATGGCTGGGTCCAAACTGGGGTGGCGTAGTGGGCAAAAGAACGATGGATTTAACCCAGATCTTTTGACTGGGGGAGAATGTTTGCATTGTCAGCATTCCGTCCATCATTTGTTTGCTGTAACACTTTTCGCCCTAAGTGGGATGGGTATGCCCAGACGTGGGTCCCTTGCTCACTGTGCCACTGGATTCAAGCTAGCCTGGCTGAAGAAGGGTGACATACCCTGAAACCGGTCCCAGGATGCTTGTTTCCGGTCCAGGGAGGACCTGGCCTGGCAGTTCGGTCTGGACTGATTTGCATATGGCTGGGTCCAAACTGGGGTGGCGTAGTGGGCAAAAGAACGATGGATTTAACCCAGATCTTTTGACTGGGGGAGAATGTTTGCATTGTCAGCATTCCGTCCATCATTTGTTTGCTGTAACACTTTTCGCCCTAAGTGGGATGGGTATGCCCAGACGTGGGTCCCTTGCTCACTGTGCCACTGGATTCAAGCTAGCCTGGCTGAAGAAGGGTGACATACCCTGAAACCGGTCCCAGGATGCTTGTTTCCGGTCCAGGGAGGACCTGGCCTGGCAGTTCGGTCTGGACTGATTTGCATATGGCTGGGTCCAAACTGGGGTGGCGTAGTGGGCAAAAGAACGATGGATTTAACCCAGATCTTTTGACTGGGGGAGAATGTTTGCATTGTCAGCATTCCGTCCATCATTTGTTTGCTGTAACACTTTTCGCCCTAAGTGGGATGGGTATGCCCAGACGTGGGTCCCTTGCTCACTGTGCCACTGGATTCAAGCTAGCCTGGCTGAAGAAGGGTGACATACCCTGAAACCGGTCCCAGGATGCTTGTTTCCGGTCCAGGGAGGACCTGGCCTGGCAGTTCGGTCTGGACTGATTTGCATATGGCTGGGTCCAAACTGGGGTGGCGTAGTGGGCAAAAGAACGATGGATTTAACCCAGATCTTTTGACTGGGGGAGAATGTTTGCATTGTCAGCATTCCGTCCATCATTTGTTTGCTGTAACACTTTTCGCCCTAAGTGGGATGGGTATGCCCAGACGTGGGTCCCTTGCTCACTGTGCCACTGGATTCAAGCTAGCCTGGCTGAAGAAGGGTGACATACCCTGAAACCGGTCCCAGGATGCTTGTTTCCGGTCCAGGGAGGACCTGGCCTGGCAGTTCGGTCTGGACTGATTTGCATATGGCTGGGTCCAAACTGGGGTGGCGTAGTGGGCAAAAGAACGATGGATTTAACCCAGATCTTTTGACTGGGGGAGAATGTTTGCATTGTCAGCATTCCGTCCATCATTTGTTTGCTGTAACACTTTTCGCCCTAAGTGGGATGGGTATGCCCAGACGTGGGTCCCTTGCTCACTGTGCCACTGGATTCAAGCTAGCCTGGCTGAAGAAGGGTGACATACCCTGAAACCGGTCCCAGGATGCTTGTTTCCGGTCCAGGGAGGACCTGGCCTGGCAGTTCGGTCTGGACTGATTTGCATATGGCTGGGTCCAAACTGGGGTGGCGTAGTGGGCAAAAGAACGATGGATTTAACCCAGATCTTTTGACTGGGGGAGAATGTTTGCATTGTCAGCATTCCGTCCATCATTTGTTTGCTGTAACACTTTTCGCCCTAAGTGGGATGGGTATGCCCAGACGTGGGTCCCTTGCTCACTGTGCCACTGGATTCAAGCTAGCCTGGCTGAAGAAGGGTGACATACCCTGAAACCGGTCCCAGGATGCTTGTTTCCGGTCCAGGGAGGACCTGGCCTGGCAGTTCGGTCTGGACTGATTTGCATATGGCTGGGTCCAAACTGGGGTGGCGTAGTGGGCAAAAGAACGATGGATTTAACCCAGATCTTTTGACTGGGGGAGAATGTTTGCATTGTCAGCATTCCGTCCATCATTTGTTTGCTGTAACACTTTTCGCCCTAAGTGGGATGGGTATGCCCAGACGTGGGTCCCTTGCTCACTGTGCCACTGGATTCAAGCTAGCCTGGCTGAAGAAGGGTGACATACCCTGAAACCGGTCCCAGGATGCTTGTTTCCGGTCCAGGGAGGACCTGGCCTGGCAGTTCGGTCTGGACTGATTTGCATATGGCTGGGTCCAAACTGGGGTGGCGTAGTGGGCAAAAGAACGATGGATTTAACCCAGATCTTTTGACTGGGGGAGAATGTTTGCATTGTCAGCATTCCGTCCATCATTTGTTTGCTGTAACACTTTTCGCCCTAAGTGGGATGGGTATGCCCAGACGTGGGTCCCTTGCTCACTGTGCCACTGGATTCAAGCTAGCCTGGCTGAAGAAGGGTGACATACCCTGAAACCGGTCCCAGGATGCTTGTTTCCGGTCCAGGGAGGACCTGGCCTGGCAGTTCGGTCTGGACTGATTTGCATATGGCTGGGTCCAAACTGGGGTGGCGTAGTGGGCAAAAGAACGATGGATTTAACCCAGATCTTTTGACTGGGGGAGAATGTTTGCATTGTCAGCATTCCGTCCATCATTTGTTTGCTGTAACACTTTTCGCCCTAAGTGGGATGGGTATGCCCAGACGTGGGTCCCTTGCTCACTGTGCCACTGGATTCAAGCTAGCCTGGCTGAAGAAGGGTGACATACCCTGAAACCGGTCCCAGGATGCTTGTTTCCGGTCCAGGGAGGACCTGGCCTGGCAGTTCGGTCTGGACTGATTTGCATATGGCTGGGTCCAAACTGGGGTGGCGTAGTGGGCAAAAGAACGATGGATTTAACCCAGATCTTTTGACTGGGGGAGAATGTTTGCATTGTCAGCATTCCGTCCATCATTTGTTTGCTGTAACACTTTTCGCCCTAAGTGGGATGGGTATGCCCAGACGTGGGTCCCTTGCTCACTGTGCCACTGGATTCAAGCTAGCCTGGCTGAAGAAGGGTGACATACCCTGAAACCGGTCCCAGGATGCTTGTTTCCGGTCCAGGGAGGACCTGGCCTGGCAGTTCGGTCTGGACTGATTTGCATATGGCTGGGTCCAAACTGGGGTGGCGTAGTGGGCAAAAGAACGATGGATTTAACCCAGATCTTTTGACTGGGGGAGAATGTTTGCATTGTCAGCATTCCGTCCATCATTTGTTTGCTGTAACACTTTTCGCCCTAAGTGGGATGGGTATGCCCAGACGTGGGTCCCTTGCTCACTGTGCCACTGGATTCAAGCTAGCCTGGCTGAAGAAGGGTGACATACCCTGAAACCGGTCCCAGGATGCTTGTTTCCGGTCCAGGGAGGACCTGGCCTGGCAGTTCGGTCTGGACTGATTTGCATATGGCTGGGTCCAAACTGGGGTGGCGTAGTGGGCAAAAGAACGATGGATTTAACCCAGATCTTTTGACTGGGGGAGAATGTTTGCATTGTCAGCATTCCGTCCATCATTTGTTTGCTGTAACACTTTTCGCCCTAAGTGGGATGGGTATGCCCAGACGTGGGTCCCTTGCTCACTGTGCCACTGGATTCAAGCTAGCCTGGCTGAAGAAGGGTGACATACCCTGAAACCGGTCCCAGGATGCTTGTTTCCGGTCCAGGGAGGACCTGGCCTGGCAGTTCGGTCTGGACTGATTTGCATATGGCTGGGTCCAAACTGGGGTGGCGTAGTGGGCAAAAGAACGATGGATTTAACCCAGATCTTTTGACTGGGGGAGAATGTTTGCATTGTCAGCATTCCGTCCATCATTTGTTTGCTGTAACACTTTTCGCCCTAAGTGGGATGGGTATGCCCAGACGTGGGTCCCTTGCTCACTGTGCCACTGGATTCAAGCTAGCCTGGCTGAAGAAGGGTGACATACCCTGAAACCGGTCCCAGGATGCTTGTTTCCGGTCCAGGGAGGACCTGGCCTGGCAGTTCGGTCTGGACTGATTTGCATATGGCTGGGTCCAAACTGGGGTGGCGTAGTGGGCAAAAGAACGATGGATTTAACCCAGATCTTTTGACTGGGGGAGAATGTTTGCATTGTCAGCATTCCGTCCATCATTTGTTTGCTGTAACACTTTTCGCCCTAAGTGGGATGGGTATGCCCAGACGTGGGTCCCTTGCTCACTGTGCCACTGGATTCAAGCTAGCCTGGCTGAAGAAGGGTGACATACCCTGAAACCGGTCCCAGGATGCTTGTTTCCGGTCCAGGGAGGACCTGGCCTGGCAGTTCGGTCTGGACTGATTTGCATATGGCTGGGTCCAAACTGGGGTGGCGTAGTGGGCAAAAGAACGATGGATTTAACCCAGATCTTTTGACTGGGGGAGAATGTTTGCATTGTCAGCATTCCGTCCATCATTTGTTTGCTGTAACACTTTTCGCCCTAAGTGGGATGGGTATGCCCAGACGTGGGTCCCTTGCTCACTGTGCCACTGGATTCAAGCTAGCCTGGCTGAAGAAGGGTGACATACCCTGAAACCGGTCCCAGGATGCTTGTTTCCGGTCCAGGGAGGACCTGGCCTGGCAGTTCGGTCTGGACTGATTTGCATATGGCTGGGTCCAAACTGGGGTGGCGTAGTGGGCAAAAGAACGATGGATTTAACCCAGATCTTTTGACTGGGGGAGAATGTTTGCATTGTCAGCATTCCGTCCATCATTTGTTTGCTGTAACACTTTTCGCCCTAAGTGGGATGGGTATGCCCAGACGTGGGTCCCTTGCTCACTGTGCCACTGGATTCAAGCTAGCCTGGCTGAAGAAGGGTGACATACCCTGAAACCGGTCCCAGGATGCTTGTTTCCGGTCCAGGGAGGACCTGGCCTGGCAGTTCGGTCTGGACTGATTTGCATATGGCTGGGTCCAAACTGGGGTGGCGTAGTGGGCAAAAGAACGATGGATTTAACCCAGATCTTTTGACTGGGGGAGAATGTTTGCATTGTCAGCATTCCGTCCATCATTTGTTTGCTGTAACACTTTTCGCCCTAAGTGGGATGGGTATGCCCAGACGTGGGTCCCTTGCTCACTGTGCCACTGGATTCAAGCTAGCCTGGCTGAAGAAGGGTGACATACCCTGAAACCGGTCCCAGGATGCTTGTTTCCGGTCCAGGGAGGACCTGGCCTGGCAGTTCGGTCTGGACTGATTTGCATATGGCTGGGTCCAAACTGGGGTGGCGTAGTGGGCAAAAGAACGATGGATTTAACCCAGATCTTTTGACTGGGGGAGAATGTTTGCATTGTCAGCATTCCGTCCATCATTTGTTTGCTGTAACACTTTTCGCCCTAAGTGGGATGGGTATGCCCAGACGTGGGTCCCTTGCTCACTGTGCCACTGGATTCAAGCTAGCCTGGCTGAAGAAGGGTGACATACCCTGAAACCGGTCCCAGGATGCTTGTTTCCGGTCCAGGGAGGACCTGGCCTGGCAGTTCGGTCTGGACTGATTTGCATATGGCTGGGTCCAAACTGGGGTGGCGTAGTGGGCAAAAGAACGATGGATTTAACCCAGATCTTTTGACTGGGGGAGAATGTTTGCATTGTCAGCATTCCGTCCATCATTTGTTTGCTGTAACACTTTTCGCCCTAAGTGGGATGGGTATGCCCAGACGTGGGTCCCTTGCTCACTGTGCCACTGGATTCAAGCTAGCCTGGCTGAAGAAGGGTGACATACCCTGAAACCGGTCCCAGGATGCTTGTTTCCGGTCCAGGGAGGACCTGGCCTGGCAGTTCGGTCTGGACTGATTTGCATATGGCTGGGTCCAAACTGGGGTGGCGTAGTGGGCAAAAGAACGATGGATTTAACCCAGATCTTTTGACTGGGGGAGAATGTTTGCATTGTCAGCATTCCGTCCATCATTTGTTTGCTGTAACACTTTTCGCCCTAAGTGGGATGGGTATGCCCAGACGTGGGTCCCTTGCTCACTGTGCCACTGGATTCAAGCTAGCCTGGCTGAAGAAGGGTGACATACCCTGAAACCGGTCCCAGGATGCTTGTTTCCGGTCCAGGGAGGACCTGGCCTGGCAGTTCGGTCTGGACTGATTTGCATATGGCTGGGTCCAAACTGGGGTGGCGTAGTGGGCAAAAGAACGATGGATTTAACCCAGATCTTTTGACTGGGGGAGAATGTTTGCATTGTCAGCATTCCGTCCATCATTTGTTTGCTGTAACACTTTTCGCCCTAAGTGGGATGGGTATGCCCAGACGTGGGTCCCTTGCTCACTGTGCCACTGGATTCAAGCTAGCCTGGCTGAAGAAGGGTGACATACCCTGAAACCGGTCCCAGGATGCTTGTTTCCGGTCCAGGGAGGACCTGGCCTGGCAGTTCGGTCTGGACTGATTTGCATATGGCTGGGTCCAAACTGGGGTGGCGTAGTGGGCAAAAGAACGATGGATTTAACCCAGATCTTTTGACTGGGGGAGAATGTTTGCATTGTCAGCATTCCGTCCATCATTTGTTTGCTGTAACACTTTTCGCCCTAAGTGGGATGGGTATGCCCAGACGTGGGTCCCTTGCTCACTGTGCCACTGGATTCAAGCTAGCCTGGCTGAAGAAGGGTGACATACCCTGAAACCGGTCCCAGGATGCTTGTTTCCGGTCCAGGGAGGACCTGGCCTGGCAGTTCGGTCTGGACTGATTTGCATATGGCTGGGTCCAAACTGGGGTGGCGTAGTGGGCAAAAGAACGATGGATTTAACCCAGATCTTTTGACTGGGGGAGAATGTTTGCATTGTCAGCATTCCGTCCATCATTTGTTTGCTGTAACACTTTTCGCCCTAAGTGGGATGGGTATGCCCAGACGTGGGTCCCTTGCTCACTGTGCCACTGGATTCAAGCTAGCCTGGCTGAAGAAGGGTGACATACCCTGAAACCGGTCCCAGGATGCTTGTTTCCGGTCCAGGGAGGACCTGGCCTGGCAGTTCGGTCTGGACTGATTTGCATATGGCTGGGTCCAAACTGGGGTGGCGTAGTGGGCAAAAGAACGATGGATTTAACCCAGATCTTTTGACTGGGGGAGAATGTTTGCATTGTCAGCATTCCGTCCATCATTTGTTTGCTGTAACACTTTTCGCCCTAAGTGGGATGGGTATGCCCAGACGTGGGTCCCTTGCTCACTGTGCCACTGGATTCAAGCTAGCCTGGCTGAAGAAGGGTGACATACCCTGAAACCGGTCCCAGGATGCTTGTTTCCGGTCCAGGGAGGACCTGGCCTGGCAGTTCGGTCTGGACTGATTTGCATATGGCTGGGTCCAAACTGGGGTGGCGTAGTGGGCAAAAGAACGATGGATTTAACCCAGATCTTTTGACTGGGGGAGAATGTTTGCATTGTCAGCATTCCGTCCATCATTTGTTTGCTGTAACACTTTTCGCCCTAAGTGGGATGGGTATGCCCAGACGTGGGTCCCTTGCTCACTGTGCCACTGGATTCAAGCTAGCCTGGCTGAAGAAGGGTGACATACCCTGAAACCGGTCCCAGGATGCTTGTTTCCGGTCCAGGGAGGACCTGGCCTGGCAGTTCGGTCTGGACTGATTTGCATATGGCTGGGTCCAAACTGGGGTGGCGTAGTGGGCAAAAGAACGATGGATTTAACCCAGATCTTTTGACTGGGGGAGAATGTTTGCATTGTCAGCATTCCGTCCATCATTTGTTTGCTGTAACACTTTTCGCCCTAAGTGGGATGGGTATGCCCAGACGTGGGTCCCTTGCTCACTGTGCCACTGGATTCAAGCTAGCCTGGCTGAAGAAGGGTGACATACCCTGAAACCGGTCCCAGGATGCTTGTTTCCGGTCCAGGGAGGACCTGGCCTGGCAGTTCGGTCTGGACTGATTTGCATATGGCTGGGTCCAAACTGGGGTGGCGTAGTGGGCAAAAGAACGATGGATTTAACCCAGATCTTTTGACTGGGGGAGAATGTTTGCATTGTCAGCATTCCGTCCATCATTTGTTTGCTGTAACACTTTTCGCCCTAAGTGGGATGGGTATGCCCAGACGTGGGTCCCTTGCTCACTGTGCCACTGGATTCAAGCTAGCCTGGCTGAAGAAGGGTGACATACCCTGAAACCGGTCCCAGGATGCTTGTTTCCGGTCCAGGGAGGACCTGGCCTGGCAGTTCGGTCTGGACTGATTTGCATATGGCTGGGTCCAAACTGGGGTGGCGTAGTGGGCAAAAGAACGATGGATTTAACCCAGATCTTTTGACTGGGGGAGAATGTTTGCATTGTCAGCATTCCGTCCATCATTTGTTTGCTGTAACACTTTTCGCCCTAAGTGGGATGGGTATGCCCAGACGTGGGTCCCTTGCTCACTGTGCCACTGGATTCAAGCTAGCCTGGCTGAAGAAGGGTGACATACCCTGAAACCGGTCCCAGGATGCTTGTTTCCGGTCCAGGGAGGACCTGGCCTGGCAGTTCGGTCTGGACTGATTTGCATATGGCTGGGTCCAAACTGGGGTGGCGTAGTGGGCAAAAGAACGATGGATTTAACCCAGATCTTTTGACTGGGGGAGAATGTTTGCATTGTCAGCATTCCGTCCATCATTTGTTTGCTGTAACACTTTTCGCCCTAAGTGGGATGGGTATGCCCAGACGTGGGTCCCTTGCTCACTGTGCCACTGGATTCAAGCTAGCCTGGCTGAAGAAGGGTGACATACCCTGAAACCGGTCCCAGGATGCTTGTTTCCGGTCCAGGGAGGACCTGGCCTGGCAGTTCGGTCTGGACTGATTTGCATATGGCTGGGTCCAAACTGGGGTGGCGTAGTGGGCAAAAGAACGATGGATTTAACCCAGATCTTTTGACTGGGGGAGAATGTTTGCATTGTCAGCATTCCGTCCATCATTTGTTTGCTGTAACACTTTTCGCCCTAAGTGGGATGGGTATGCCCAGACGTGGGTCCCTTGCTCACTGTGCCACTGGATTCAAGCTAGCCTGGCTGAAGAAGGGTGACATACCCTGAAACCGGTCCCAGGATGCTTGTTTCCGGTCCAGGGAGGACCTGGCCTGGCAGTTCGGTCTGGACTGATTTGCATATGGCTGGGTCCAAACTGGGGTGGCGTAGTGGGCAAAAGAACGATGGATTTAACCCAGATCTTTTGACTGGGGGAGAATGTTTGCATTGTCAGCATTCCGTCCATCATTTGTTTGCTGTAACACTTTTCGCCCTAAGTGGGATGGGTATGCCCAGACGTGGGTCCCTTGCTCACTGTGCCACTGGATTCAAGCTAGCCTGGCTGAAGAAGGGTGACATACCCTGAAACCGGTCCCAGGATGCTTGTTTCCGGTCCAGGGAGGACCTGGCCTGGCAGTTCGGTCTGGACTGATTTGCATATGGCTGGGTCCAAACTGGGGTGGCGTAGTGGGCAAAAGAACGATGGATTTAACCCAGATCTTTTGACTGGGGGAGAATGTTTGCATTGTCAGCATTCCGTCCATCATTTGTTTGCTGTAACACTTTTCGCCCTAAGTGGGATGGGTATGCCCAGACGTGGGTCCCTTGCTCACTGTGCCACTGGATTCAAGCTAGCCTGGCTGAAGAAGGGTGACATACCCTGAAACCGGTCCCAGGATGCTTGTTTCCGGTCCAGGGAGGACCTGGCCTGGCAGTTCGGTCTGGACTGATTTGCATATGGCTGGGTCCAAACTGGGGTGGCGTAGTGGGCAAAAGAACGATGGATTTAACCCAGATCTTTTGACTGGGGGAGAATGTTTGCATTGTCAGCATTCCGTCCATCATTTGTTTGCTGTAACACTTTTCGCCCTAAGTGGGATGGGTATGCCCAGACGTGGGTCCCTTGCTCACTGTGCCACTGGATTCAAGCTAGCCTGGCTGAAGAAGGGTGACATACCCTGAAACCGGTCCCAGGATGCTTGTTTCCGGTCCAGGGAGGACCTGGCCTGGCAGTTCGGTCTGGACTGATTTGCATATGGCTGGGTCCAAACTGGGGTGGCGTAGTGGGCAAAAGAACGATGGATTTAACCCAGATCTTTTGACTGGGGGAGAATGTTTGCATTGTCAGCATTCCGTCCATCATTTGTTTGCTGTAACACTTTTCGCCCTAAGTGGGATGGGTATGCCCAGACGTGGGTCCCTTGCTCACTGTGCCACTGGATTCAAGCTAGCCTGGCTGAAGAAGGGTGACATACCCTGAAACCGGTCCCAGGATGCTTGTTTCCGGTCCAGGGAGGACCTGGCCTGGCAGTTCGGTCTGGACTGATTTGCATATGGCTGGGTCCAAACTGGGGTGGCGTAGTGGGCAAAAGAACGATGGATTTAACCCAGATCTTTTGACTGGGGGAGAATGTTTGCATTGTCAGCATTCCGTCCATCATTTGTTTGCTGTAACACTTTTCGCCCTAAGTGGGATGGGTATGCCCAGACGTGGGTCCCTTGCTCACTGTGCCACTGGATTCAAGCTAGCCTGGCTGAAGAAGGGTGACATACCCTGAAACCGGTCCCAGGATGCTTGTTTCCGGTCCAGGGAGGACCTGGCCTGGCAGTTCGGTCTGGACTGATTTGCATATGGCTGGGTCCAAACTGGGGTGGCGTAGTGGGCAAAAGAACGATGGATTTAACCCAGATCTTTTGACTGGGGGAGAATGTTTGCATTGTCAGCATTCCGTCCATCATTTGTTTGCTGTAACACTTTTCGCCCTAAGTGGGATGGGTATGCCCAGACGTGGGTCCCTTGCTCACTGTGCCACTGGATTCAAGCTAGCCTGGCTGAAGAAGGGTGACATACCCTGAAACCGGTCCCAGGATGCTTGTTTCCGGTCCAGGGAGGACCTGGCCTGGCAGTTCGGTCTGGACTGATTTGCATATGGCTGGGTCCAAACTGGGGTGGCGTAGTGGGCAAAAGAACGATGGATTTAACCCAGATCTTTTGACTGGGGGAGAATGTTTGCATTGTCAGCATTCCGTCCATCATTTGTTTGCTGTAACACTTTTCGCCCTAAGTGGGATGGGTATGCCCAGACGTGGGTCCCTTGCTCACTGTGCCACTGGATTCAAGCTAGCCTGGCTGAAGAAGGGTGACATACCCTGAAACCGGTCCCAGGATGCTTGTTTCCGGTCCAGGGAGGACCTGGCCTGGCAGTTCGGTCTGGACTGATTTGCATATGGCTGGGTCCAAACTGGGGTGGCGTAGTGGGCAAAAGAACGATGGATTTAACCCAGATCTTTTGACTGGGGGAGAATGTTTGCATTGTCAGCATTCCGTCCATCATTTGTTTGCTGTAACACTTTTCGCCCTAAGTGGGATGGGTATGCCCAGACGTGGGTCCCTTGCTCACTGTGCCACTGGATTCAAGCTAGCCTGGCTGAAGAAGGGTGACATACCCTGAAACCGGTCCCAGGATGCTTGTTTCCGGTCCAGGGAGGACCTGGCCTGGCAGTTCGGTCTGGACTGATTTGCATATGGCTGGGTCCAAACTGGGGTGGCGTAGTGGGCAAAAGAACGATGGATTTAACCCAGATCTTTTGACTGGGGGAGAATGTTTGCATTGTCAGCATTCCGTCCATCATTTGTTTGCTGTAACACTTTTCGCCCTAAGTGGGATGGGTATGCCCAGACGTGGGTCCCTTGCTCACTGTGCCACTGGATTCAAGCTAGCCTGGCTGAAGAAGGGTGACATACCCTGAAACCGGTCCCAGGATGCTTGTTTCCGGTCCAGGGAGGACCTGGCCTGGCAGTTCGGTCTGGACTGATTTGCATATGGCTGGGTCCAAACTGGGGTGGCGTAGTGGGCAAAAGAACGATGGATTTAACCCAGATCTTTTGACTGGGGGAGAATGTTTGCATTGTCAGCATTCCGTCCATCATTTGTTTGCTGTAACACTTTTCGCCCTAAGTGGGATGGGTATGCCCAGACGTGGGTCCCTTGCTCACTGTGCCACTGGATTCAAGCTAGCCTGGCTGAAGAAGGGTGACATACCCTGAAACCGGTCCCAGGATGCTTGTTTCCGGTCCAGGGAGGACCTGGCCTGGCAGTTCGGTCTGGACTGATTTGCATATGGCTGGGTCCAAACTGGGGTGGCGTAGTGGGCAAAAGAACGATGGATTTAACCCAGATCTTTTGACTGGGGGAGAATGTTTGCATTGTCAGCATTCCGTCCATCATTTGTTTGCTGTAACACTTTTCGCCCTAAGTGGGATGGGTATGCCCAGACGTGGGTCCCTTGCTCACTGTGCCACTGGATTCAAGCTAGCCTGGCTGAAGAAGGGTGACATACCCTGAAACCGGTCCCAGGATGCTTGTTTCCGGTCCAGGGAGGACCTGGCCTGGCAGTTCGGTCTGGACTGATTTGCATATGGCTGGGTCCAAACTGGGGTGGCGTAGTGGGCAAAAGAACGATGGATTTAACCCAGATCTTTTGACTGGGGGAGAATGTTTGCATTGTCAGCATTCCGTCCATCATTTGTTTGCTGTAACACTTTTCGCCCTAAGTGGGATGGGTATGCCCAGACGTGGGTCCCTTGCTCACTGTGCCACTGGATTCAAGCTAGCCTGGCTGAAGAAGGGTGACATACCCTGAAACCGGTCCCAGGATGCTTGTTTCCGGTCCAGGGAGGACCTGGCCTGGCAGTTCGGTCTGGACTGATTTGCATATGGCTGGGTCCAAACTGGGGTGGCGTAGTGGGCAAAAGAACGATGGATTTAACCCAGATCTTTTGACTGGGGGAGAATGTTTGCATTGTCAGCATTCCGTCCATCATTTGTTTGCTGTAACACTTTTCGCCCTAAGTGGGATGGGTATGCCCAGACGTGGGTCCCTTGCTCACTGTGCCACTGGATTCAAGCTAGCCTGGCTGAAGAAGGGTGACATACCCTGAAACCGGTCCCAGGATGCTTGTTTCCGGTCCAGGGAGGACCTGGCCTGGCAGTTCGGTCTGGACTGATTTGCATATGGCTGGGTCCAAACTGGGGTGGCGTAGTGGGCAAAAGAACGATGGATTTAACCCAGATCTTTTGACTGGGGGAGAATGTTTGCATTGTCAGCATTCCGTCCATCATTTGTTTGCTGTAACACTTTTCGCCCTAAGTGGGATGGGTATGCCCAGACGTGGGTCCCTTGCTCACTGTGCCACTGGATTCAAGCTAGCCTGGCTGAAGAAGGGTGACATACCCTGAAACCGGTCCCAGGATGCTTGTTTCCGGTCCAGGGAGGACCTGGCCTGGCAGTTCGGTCTGGACTGATTTGCATATGGCTGGGTCCAAACTGGGGTGGCGTAGTGGGCAAAAGAACGATGGATTTAACCCAGATCTTTTGACTGGGGGAGAATGTTTGCATTGTCAGCATTCCGTCCATCATTTGTTTGCTGTAACACTTTTCGCCCTAAGTGGGATGGGTATGCCCAGACGTGGGTCCCTTGCTCACTGTGCCACTGGATTCAAGCTAGCCTGGCTGAAGAAGGGTGACATACCCTGAAACCGGTCCCAGGATGCTTGTTTCCGGTCCAGGGAGGACCTGGCCTGGCAGTTCGGTCTGGACTGATTTGCATATGGCTGGGTCCAAACTGGGGTGGCGTAGTGGGCAAAAGAACGATGGATTTAACCCAGATCTTTTGACTGGGGGAGAATGTTTGCATTGTCAGCATTCCGTCCATCATTTGTTTGCTGTAACACTTTTCGCCCTAAGTGGGATGGGTATGCCCAGACGTGGGTCCCTTGCTCACTGTGCCACTGGATTCAAGCTAGCCTGGCTGAAGAAGGGTGACATACCCTGAAACCGGTCCCAGGATGCTTGTTTCCGGTCCAGGGAGGACCTGGCCTGGCAGTTCGGTCTGGACTGATTTGCATATGGCTGGGTCCAAACTGGGGTGGCGTAGTGGGCAAAAGAACGATGGATTTAACCCAGATCTTTTGACTGGGGGAGAATGTTTGCATTGTCAGCATTCCGTCCATCATTTGTTTGCTGTAACACTTTTCGCCCTAAGTGGGATGGGTATGCCCAGACGTGGGTCCCTTGCTCACTGTGCCACTGGATTCAAGCTAGCCTGGCTGAAGAAGGGTGACATACCCTGAAACCGGTCCCAGGATGCTTGTTTCCGGTCCAGGGAGGACCTGGCCTGGCAGTTCGGTCTGGACTGATTTGCATATGGCTGGGTCCAAACTGGGGTGGCGTAGTGGGCAAAAGAACGATGGATTTAACCCAGATCTTTTGACTGGGGGAGAATGTTTGCATTGTCAGCATTCCGTCCATCATTTGTTTGCTGTAACACTTTTCGCCCTAAGTGGGATGGGTATGCCCAGACGTGGGTCCCTTGCTCACTGTGCCACTGGATTCAAGCTAGCCTGGCTGAAGAAGGGTGACATACCCTGAAACCGGTCCCAGGATGCTTGTTTCCGGTCCAGGGAGGACCTGGCCTGGCAGTTCGGTCTGGACTGATTTGCATATGGCTGGGTCCAAACTGGGGTGGCGTAGTGGGCAAAAGAACGATGGATTTAACCCAGATCTTTTGACTGGGGGAGAATGTTTGCATTGTCAGCATTCCGTCCATCATTTGTTTGCTGTAACACTTTTCGCCCTAAGTGGGATGGGTATGCCCAGACGTGGGTCCCTTGCTCACTGTGCCACTGGATTCAAGCTAGCCTGGCTGAAGAAGGGTGACATACCCTGAAACCGGTCCCAGGATGCTTGTTTCCGGTCCAGGGAGGACCTGGCCTGGCAGTTCGGTCTGGACTGATTTGCATATGGCTGGGTCCAAACTGGGGTGGCGTAGTGGGCAAAAGAACGATGGATTTAACCCAGATCTTTTGACTGGGGGAGAATGTTTGCATTGTCAGCATTCCGTCCATCATTTGTTTGCTGTAACACTTTTCGCCCTAAGTGGGATGGGTATGCCCAGACGTGGGTCCCTTGCTCACTGTGCCACTGGATTCAAGCTAGCCTGGCTGAAGAAGGGTGACATACCCTGAAACCGGTCCCAGGATGCTTGTTTCCGGTCCAGGGAGGACCTGGCCTGGCAGTTCGGTCTGGACTGATTTGCATATGGCTGGGTCCAAACTGGGGTGGCGTAGTGGGCAAAAGAACGATGGATTTAACCCAGATCTTTTGACTGGGGGAGAATGTTTGCATTGTCAGCATTCCGTCCATCATTTGTTTGCTGTAACACTTTTCGCCCTAAGTGGGATGGGTATGCCCAGACGTGGGTCCCTTGCTCACTGTGCCACTGGATTCAAGCTAGCCTGGCTGAAGAAGGGTGACATACCCTGAAACCGGTCCCAGGATGCTTGTTTCCGGTCCAGGGAGGACCTGGCCTGGCAGTTCGGTCTGGACTGATTTGCATATGGCTGGGTCCAAACTGGGGTGGCGTAGTGGGCAAAAGAACGATGGATTTAACCCAGATCTTTTGACTGGGGGAGAATGTTTGCATTGTCAGCATTCCGTCCATCATTTGTTTGCTGTAACACTTTTCGCCCTAAGTGGGATGGGTATGCCCAGACGTGGGTCCCTTGCTCACTGTGCCACTGGATTCAAGCTAGCCTGGCTGAAGAAGGGTGACATACCCTGAAACCGGTCCCAGGATGCTTGTTTCCGGTCCAGGGAGGACCTGGCCTGGCAGTTCGGTCTGGACTGATTTGCATATGGCTGGGTCCAAACTGGGGTGGCGTAGTGGGCAAAAGAACGATGGATTTAACCCAGATCTTTTGACTGGGGGAGAATGTTTGCATTGTCAGCATTCCGTCCATCATTTGTTTGCTGTAACACTTTTCGCCCTAAGTGGGATGGGTATGCCCAGACGTGGGTCCCTTGCTCACTGTGCCACTGGATTCAAGCTAGCCTGGCTGAAGAAGGGTGACATACCCTGAAACCGGTCCCAGGATGCTTGTTTCCGGTCCAGGGAGGACCTGGCCTGGCAGTTCGGTCTGGACTGATTTGCATATGGCTGGGTCCAAACTGGGGTGGCGTAGTGGGCAAAAGAACGATGGATTTAACCCAGATCTTTTGACTGGGGGAGAATGTTTGCATTGTCAGCATTCCGTCCATCATTTGTTTGCTGTAACACTTTTCGCCCTAAGTGGGATGGGTATGCCCAGACGTGGGTCCCTTGCTCACTGTGCCACTGGATTCAAGCTAGCCTGGCTGAAGAAGGGTGACATACCCTGAAACCGGTCCCAGGATGCTTGTTTCCGGTCCAGGGAGGACCTGGCCTGGCAGTTCGGTCTGGACTGATTTGCATATGGCTGGGTCCAAACTGGGGTGGCGTAGTGGGCAAAAGAACGATGGATTTAACCCAGATCTTTTGACTGGGGGAGAATGTTTGCATTGTCAGCATTCCGTCCATCATTTGTTTGCTGTAACACTTTTCGCCCTAAGTGGGATGGGTATGCCCAGACGTGGGTCCCTTGCTCACTGTGCCACTGGATTCAAGCTAGCCTGGCTGAAGAAGGGTGACATACCCTGAAACCGGTCCCAGGATGCTTGTTTCCGGTCCAGGGAGGACCTGGCCTGGCAGTTCGGTCTGGACTGATTTGCATATGGCTGGGTCCAAACTGGGGTGGCGTAGTGGGCAAAAGAACGATGGATTTAACCCAGATCTTTTGACTGGGGGAGAATGTTTGCATTGTCAGCATTCCGTCCATCATTTGTTTGCTGTAACACTTTTCGCCCTAAGTGGGATGGGTATGCCCAGACGTGGGTCCCTTGCTCACTGTGCCACTGGATTCAAGCTAGCCTGGCTGAAGAAGGGTGACATACCCTGAAACCGGTCCCAGGATGCTTGTTTCCGGTCCAGGGAGGACCTGGCCTGGCAGTTCGGTCTGGACTGATTTGCATATGGCTGGGTCCAAACTGGGGTGGCGTAGTGGGCAAAAGAACGATGGATTTAACCCAGATCTTTTGACTGGGGGAGAATGTTTGCATTGTCAGCATTCCGTCCATCATTTGTTTGCTGTAACACTTTTCGCCCTAAGTGGGATGGGTATGCCCAGACGTGGGTCCCTTGCTCACTGTGCCACTGGATTCAAGCTAGCCTGGCTGAAGAAGGGTGACATACCCTGAAACCGGTCCCAGGATGCTTGTTTCCGGTCCAGGGAGGACCTGGCCTGGCAGTTCGGTCTGGACTGATTTGCATATGGCTGGGTCCAAACTGGGGTGGCGTAGTGGGCAAAAGAACGATGGATTTAACCCAGATCTTTTGACTGGGGGAGAATGTTTGCATTGTCAGCATTCCGTCCATCATTTGTTTGCTGTAACACTTTTCGCCCTAAGTGGGATGGGTATGCCCAGACGTGGGTCCCTTGCTCACTGTGCCACTGGATTCAAGCTAGCCTGGCTGAAGAAGGGTGACATACCCTGAAACCGGTCCCAGGATGCTTGTTTCCGGTCCAGGGAGGACCTGGCCTGGCAGTTCGGTCTGGACTGATTTGCATATGGCTGGGTCCAAACTGGGGTGGCGTAGTGGGCAAAAGAACGATGGATTTAACCCAGATCTTTTGACTGGGGGAGAATGTTTGCATTGTCAGCATTCCGTCCATCATTTGTTTGCTGTAACACTTTTCGCCCTAAGTGGGATGGGTATGCCCAGACGTGGGTCCCTTGCTCACTGTGCCACTGGATTCAAGCTAGCCTGGCTGAAGAAGGGTGACATACCCTGAAACCGGTCCCAGGATGCTTGTTTCCGGTCCAGGGAGGACCTGGCCTGGCAGTTCGGTCTGGACTGATTTGCATATGGCTGGGTCCAAACTGGGGTGGCGTAGTGGGCAAAAGAACGATGGATTTAACCCAGATCTTTTGACTGGGGGAGAATGTTTGCATTGTCAGCATTCCGTCCATCATTTGTTTGCTGTAACACTTTTCGCCCTAAGTGGGATGGGTATGCCCAGACGTGGGTCCCTTGCTCACTGTGCCACTGGATTCAAGCTAGCCTGGCTGAAGAAGGGTGACATACCCTGAAACCGGTCCCAGGATGCTTGTTTCCGGTCCAGGGAGGACCTGGCCTGGCAGTTCGGTCTGGACTGATTTGCATATGGCTGGGTCCAAACTGGGGTGGCGTAGTGGGCAAAAGAACGATGGATTTAACCCAGATCTTTTGACTGGGGGAGAATGTTTGCATTGTCAGCATTCCGTCCATCATTTGTTTGCTGTAACACTTTTCGCCCTAAGTGGGATGGGTATGCCCAGACGTGGGTCCCTTGCTCACTGTGCCACTGGATTCAAGCTAGCCTGGCTGAAGAAGGGTGACATACCCTGAAACCGGTCCCAGGATGCTTGTTTCCGGTCCAGGGAGGACCTGGCCTGGCAGTTCGGTCTGGACTGATTTGCATATGGCTGGGTCCAAACTGGGGTGGCGTAGTGGGCAAAAGAACGATGGATTTAACCCAGATCTTTTGACTGGGGGAGAATGTTTGCATTGTCAGCATTCCGTCCATCATTTGTTTGCTGTAACACTTTTCGCCCTAAGTGGGATGGGTATGCCCAGACGTGGGTCCCTTGCTCACTGTGCCACTGGATTCAAGCTAGCCTGGCTGAAGAAGGGTGACATACCCTGAAACCGGTCCCAGGATGCTTGTTTCCGGTCCAGGGAGGACCTGGCCTGGCAGTTCGGTCTGGACTGATTTGCATATGGCTGGGTCCAAACTGGGGTGGCGTAGTGGGCAAAAGAACGATGGATTTAACCCAGATCTTTTGACTGGGGGAGAATGTTTGCATTGTCAGCATTCCGTCCATCATTTGTTTGCTGTAACACTTTTCGCCCTAAGTGGGATGGGTATGCCCAGACGTGGGTCCCTTGCTCACTGTGCCACTGGATTCAAGCTAGCCTGGCTGAAGAAGGGTGACATACCCTGAAACCGGTCCCAGGATGCTTGTTTCCGGTCCAGGGAGGACCTGGCCTGGCAGTTCGGTCTGGACTGATTTGCATATGGCTGGGTCCAAACTGGGGTGGCGTAGTGGGCAAAAGAACGATGGATTTAACCCAGATCTTTTGACTGGGGGAGAATGTTTGCATTGTCAGCATTCCGTCCATCATTTGTTTGCTGTAACACTTTTCGCCCTAAGTGGGATGGGTATGCCCAGACGTGGGTCCCTTGCTCACTGTGCCACTGGATTCAAGCTAGCCTGGCTGAAGAAGGGTGACATACCCTGAAACCGGTCCCAGGATGCTTGTTTCCGGTCCAGGGAGGACCTGGCCTGGCAGTTCGGTCTGGACTGATTTGCATATGGCTGGGTCCAAACTGGGGTGGCGTAGTGGGCAAAAGAACGATGGATTTAACCCAGATCTTTTGACTGGGGGAGAATGTTTGCATTGTCAGCATTCCGTCCATCATTTGTTTGCTGTAACACTTTTCGCCCTAAGTGGGATGGGTATGCCCAGACGTGGGTCCCTTGCTCACTGTGCCACTGGATTCAAGCTAGCCTGGCTGAAGAAGGGTGACATACCCTGAAACCGGTCCCAGGATGCTTGTTTCCGGTCCAGGGAGGACCTGGCCTGGCAGTTCGGTCTGGACTGATTTGCATATGGCTGGGTCCAAACTGGGGTGGCGTAGTGGGCAAAAGAACGATGGATTTAACCCAGATCTTTTGACTGGGGGAGAATGTTTGCATTGTCAGCATTCCGTCCATCATTTGTTTGCTGTAACACTTTTCGCCCTAAGTGGGATGGGTATGCCCAGACGTGGGTCCCTTGCTCACTGTGCCACTGGATTCAAGCTAGCCTGGCTGAAGAAGGGTGACATACCCTGAAACCGGTCCCAGGATGCTTGTTTCCGGTCCAGGGAGGACCTGGCCTGGCAGTTCGGTCTGGACTGATTTGCATATGGCTGGGTCCAAACTGGGGTGGCGTAGTGGGCAAAAGAACGATGGATTTAACCCAGATCTTTTGACTGGGGGAGAATGTTTGCATTGTCAGCATTCCGTCCATCATTTGTTTGCTGTAACACTTTTCGCCCTAAGTGGGATGGGTATGCCCAGACGTGGGTCCCTTGCTCACTGTGCCACTGGATTCAAGCTAGCCTGGCTGAAGAAGGGTGACATACCCTGAAACCGGTCCCAGGATGCTTGTTTCCGGTCCAGGGAGGACCTGGCCTGGCAGTTCGGTCTGGACTGATTTGCATATGGCTGGGTCCAAACTGGGGTGGCGTAGTGGGCAAAAGAACGATGGATTTAACCCAGATCTTTTGACTGGGGGAGAATGTTTGCATTGTCAGCATTCCGTCCATCATTTGTTTGCTGTAACACTTTTCGCCCTAAGTGGGATGGGTATGCCCAGACGTGGGTCCCTTGCTCACTGTGCCACTGGATTCAAGCTAGCCTGGCTGAAGAAGGGTGACATACCCTGAAACCGGTCCCAGGATGCTTGTTTCCGGTCCAGGGAGGACCTGGCCTGGCAGTTCGGTCTGGACTGATTTGCATATGGCTGGGTCCAAACTGGGGTGGCGTAGTGGGCAAAAGAACGATGGATTTAACCCAGATCTTTTGACTGGGGGAGAATGTTTGCATTGTCAGCATTCCGTCCATCATTTGTTTGCTGTAACACTTTTCGCCCTAAGTGGGATGGGTATGCCCAGACGTGGGTCCCTTGCTCACTGTGCCACTGGATTCAAGCTAGCCTGGCTGAAGAAGGGTGACATACCCTGAAACCGGTCCCAGGATGCTTGTTTCCGGTCCAGGGAGGACCTGGCCTGGCAGTTCGGTCTGGACTGATTTGCATATGGCTGGGTCCAAACTGGGGTGGCGTAGTGGGCAAAAGAACGATGGATTTAACCCAGATCTTTTGACTGGGGGAGAATGTTTGCATTGTCAGCATTCCGTCCATCATTTGTTTGCTGTAACACTTTTCGCCCTAAGTGGGATGGGTATGCCCAGACGTGGGTCCCTTGCTCACTGTGCCACTGGATTCAAGCTAGCCTGGCTGAAGAAGGGTGACATACCCTGAAACCGGTCCCAGGATGCTTGTTTCCGGTCCAGGGAGGACCTGGCCTGGCAGTTCGGTCTGGACTGATTTGCATATGGCTGGGTCCAAACTGGGGTGGCGTAGTGGGCAAAAGAACGATGGATTTAACCCAGATCTTTTGACTGGGGGAGAATGTTTGCATTGTCAGCATTCCGTCCATCATTTGTTTGCTGTAACACTTTTCGCCCTAAGTGGGATGGGTATGCCCAGACGTGGGTCCCTTGCTCACTGTGCCACTGGATTCAAGCTAGCCTGGCTGAAGAAGGGTGACATACCCTGAAACCGGTCCCAGGATGCTTGTTTCCGGTCCAGGGAGGACCTGGCCTGGCAGTTCGGTCTGGACTGATTTGCATATGGCTGGGTCCAAACTGGGGTGGCGTAGTGGGCAAAAGAACGATGGATTTAACCCAGATCTTTTGACTGGGGGAGAATGTTTGCATTGTCAGCATTCCGTCCATCATTTGTTTGCTGTAACACTTTTCGCCCTAAGTGGGATGGGTATGCCCAGACGTGGGTCCCTTGCTCACTGTGCCACTGGATTCAAGCTAGCCTGGCTGAAGAAGGGTGACATACCCTGAAACCGGTCCCAGGATGCTTGTTTCCGGTCCAGGGAGGACCTGGCCTGGCAGTTCGGTCTGGACTGATTTGCATATGGCTGGGTCCAAACTGGGGTGGCGTAGTGGGCAAAAGAACGATGGATTTAACCCAGATCTTTTGACTGGGGGAGAATGTTTGCATTGTCAGCATTCCGTCCATCATTTGTTTGCTGTAACACTTTTCGCCCTAAGTGGGATGGGTATGCCCAGACGTGGGTCCCTTGCTCACTGTGCCACTGGATTCAAGCTAGCCTGGCTGAAGAAGGGTGACATACCCTGAAACCGGTCCCAGGATGCTTGTTTCCGGTCCAGGGAGGACCTGGCCTGGCAGTTCGGTCTGGACTGATTTGCATATGGCTGGGTCCAAACTGGGGTGGCGTAGTGGGCAAAAGAACGATGGATTTAACCCAGATCTTTTGACTGGGGGAGAATGTTTGCATTGTCAGCATTCCGTCCATCATTTGTTTGCTGTAACACTTTTCGCCCTAAGTGGGATGGGTATGCCCAGACGTGGGTCCCTTGCTCACTGTGCCACTGGATTCAAGCTAGCCTGGCTGAAGAAGGGTGACATACCCTGAAACCGGTCCCAGGATGCTTGTTTCCGGTCCAGGGAGGACCTGGCCTGGCAGTTCGGTCTGGACTGATTTGCATATGGCTGGGTCCAAACTGGGGTGGCGTAGTGGGCAAAAGAACGATGGATTTAACCCAGATCTTTTGACTGGGGGAGAATGTTTGCATTGTCAGCATTCCGTCCATCATTTGTTTGCTGTAACACTTTTCGCCCTAAGTGGGATGGGTATGCCCAGACGTGGGTCCCTTGCTCACTGTGCCACTGGATTCAAGCTAGCCTGGCTGAAGAAGGGTGACATACCCTGAAACCGGTCCCAGGATGCTTGTTTCCGGTCCAGGGAGGACCTGGCCTGGCAGTTCGGTCTGGACTGATTTGCATATGGCTGGGTCCAAACTGGGGTGGCGTAGTGGGCAAAAGAACGATGGATTTAACCCAGATCTTTTGACTGGGGGAGAATGTTTGCATTGTCAGCATTCCGTCCATCATTTGTTTGCTGTAACACTTTTCGCCCTAAGTGGGATGGGTATGCCCAGACGTGGGTCCCTTGCTCACTGTGCCACTGGATTCAAGCTAGCCTGGCTGAAGAAGGGTGACATACCCTGAAACCGGTCCCAGGATGCTTGTTTCCGGTCCAGGGAGGACCTGGCCTGGCAGTTCGGTCTGGACTGATTTGCATATGGCTGGGTCCAAACTGGGGTGGCGTAGTGGGCAAAAGAACGATGGATTTAACCCAGATCTTTTGACTGGGGGAGAATGTTTGCATTGTCAGCATTCCGTCCATCATTTGTTTGCTGTAACACTTTTCGCCCTAAGTGGGATGGGTATGCCCAGACGTGGGTCCCTTGCTCACTGTGCCACTGGATTCAAGCTAGCCTGGCTGAAGAAGGGTGACATACCCTGAAACCGGTCCCAGGATGCTTGTTTCCGGTCCAGGGAGGACCTGGCCTGGCAGTTCGGTCTGGACTGATTTGCATATGGCTGGGTCCAAACTGGGGTGGCGTAGTGGGCAAAAGAACGATGGATTTAACCCAGATCTTTTGACTGGGGGAGAATGTTTGCATTGTCAGCATTCCGTCCATCATTTGTTTGCTGTAACACTTTTCGCCCTAAGTGGGATGGGTATGCCCAGACGTGGGTCCCTTGCTCACTGTGCCACTGGATTCAAGCTAGCCTGGCTGAAGAAGGGTGACATACCCTGAAACCGGTCCCAGGATGCTTGTTTCCGGTCCAGGGAGGACCTGGCCTGGCAGTTCGGTCTGGACTGATTTGCATATGGCTGGGTCCAAACTGGGGTGGCGTAGTGGGCAAAAGAACGATGGATTTAACCCAGATCTTTTGACTGGGGGAGAATGTTTGCATTGTCAGCATTCCGTCCATCATTTGTTTGCTGTAACACTTTTCGCCCTAAGTGGGATGGGTATGCCCAGACGTGGGTCCCTTGCTCACTGTGCCACTGGATTCAAGCTAGCCTGGCTGAAGAAGGGTGACATACCCTGAAACCGGTCCCAGGATGCTTGTTTCCGGTCCAGGGAGGACCTGGCCTGGCAGTTCGGTCTGGACTGATTTGCATATGGCTGGGTCCAAACTGGGGTGGCGTAGTGGGCAAAAGAACGATGGATTTAACCCAGATCTTTTGACTGGGGGAGAATGTTTGCATTGTCAGCATTCCGTCCATCATTTGTTTGCTGTAACACTTTTCGCCCTAAGTGGGATGGGTATGCCCAGACGTGGGTCCCTTGCTCACTGTGCCACTGGATTCAAGCTAGCCTGGCTGAAGAAGGGTGACATACCCTGAAACCGGTCCCAGGATGCTTGTTTCCGGTCCAGGGAGGACCTGGCCTGGCAGTTCGGTCTGGACTGATTTGCATATGGCTGGGTCCAAACTGGGGTGGCGTAGTGGGCAAAAGAACGATGGATTTAACCCAGATCTTTTGACTGGGGGAGAATGTTTGCATTGTCAGCATTCCGTCCATCATTTGTTTGCTGTAACACTTTTCGCCCTAAGTGGGATGGGTATGCCCAGACGTGGGTCCCTTGCTCACTGTGCCACTGGATTCAAGCTAGCCTGGCTGAAGAAGGGTGACATACCCTGAAACCGGTCCCAGGATGCTTGTTTCCGGTCCAGGGAGGACCTGGCCTGGCAGTTCGGTCTGGACTGATTTGCATATGGCTGGGTCCAAACTGGGGTGGCGTAGTGGGCAAAAGAACGATGGATTTAACCCAGATCTTTTGACTGGGGGAGAATGTTTGCATTGTCAGCATTCCGTCCATCATTTGTTTGCTGTAACACTTTTCGCCCTAAGTGGGATGGGTATGCCCAGACGTGGGTCCCTTGCTCACTGTGCCACTGGATTCAAGCTAGCCTGGCTGAAGAAGGGTGACATACCCTGAAACCGGTCCCAGGATGCTTGTTTCCGGTCCAGGGAGGACCTGGCCTGGCAGTTCGGTCTGGACTGATTTGCATATGGCTGGGTCCAAACTGGGGTGGCGTAGTGGGCAAAAGAACGATGGATTTAACCCAGATCTTTTGACTGGGGGAGAATGTTTGCATTGTCAGCATTCCGTCCATCATTTGTTTGCTGTAACACTTTTCGCCCTAAGTGGGATGGGTATGCCCAGACGTGGGTCCCTTGCTCACTGTGCCACTGGATTCAAGCTAGCCTGGCTGAAGAAGGGTGACATACCCTGAAACCGGTCCCAGGATGCTTGTTTCCGGTCCAGGGAGGACCTGGCCTGGCAGTTCGGTCTGGACTGATTTGCATATGGCTGGGTCCAAACTGGGGTGGCGTAGTGGGCAAAAGAACGATGGATTTAACCCAGATCTTTTGACTGGGGGAGAATGTTTGCATTGTCAGCATTCCGTCCATCATTTGTTTGCTGTAACACTTTTCGCCCTAAGTGGGATGGGTATGCCCAGACGTGGGTCCCTTGCTCACTGTGCCACTGGATTCAAGCTAGCCTGGCTGAAGAAGGGTGACATACCCTGAAACCGGTCCCAGGATGCTTGTTTCCGGTCCAGGGAGGACCTGGCCTGGCAGTTCGGTCTGGACTGATTTGCATATGGCTGGGTCCAAACTGGGGTGGCGTAGTGGGCAAAAGAACGATGGATTTAACCCAGATCTTTTGACTGGGGGAGAATGTTTGCATTGTCAGCATTCCGTCCATCATTTGTTTGCTGTAACACTTTTCGCCCTAAGTGGGATGGGTATGCCCAGACGTGGGTCCCTTGCTCACTGTGCCACTGGATTCAAGCTAGCCTGGCTGAAGAAGGGTGACATACCCTGAAACCGGTCCCAGGATGCTTGTTTCCGGTCCAGGGAGGACCTGGCCTGGCAGTTCGGTCTGGACTGATTTGCATATGGCTGGGTCCAAACTGGGGTGGCGTAGTGGGCAAAAGAACGATGGATTTAACCCAGATCTTTTGACTGGGGGAGAATGTTTGCATTGTCAGCATTCCGTCCATCATTTGTTTGCTGTAACACTTTTCGCCCTAAGTGGGATGGGTATGCCCAGACGTGGGTCCCTTGCTCACTGTGCCACTGGATTCAAGCTAGCCTGGCTGAAGAAGGGTGACATACCCTGAAACCGGTCCCAGGATGCTTGTTTCCGGTCCAGGGAGGACCTGGCCTGGCAGTTCGGTCTGGACTGATTTGCATATGGCTGGGTCCAAACTGGGGTGGCGTAGTGGGCAAAAGAACGATGGATTTAACCCAGATCTTTTGACTGGGGGAGAATGTTTGCATTGTCAGCATTCCGTCCATCATTTGTTTGCTGTAACACTTTTCGCCCTAAGTGGGATGGGTATGCCCAGACGTGGGTCCCTTGCTCACTGTGCCACTGGATTCAAGCTAGCCTGGCTGAAGAAGGGTGACATACCCTGAAACCGGTCCCAGGATGCTTGTTTCCGGTCCAGGGAGGACCTGGCCTGGCAGTTCGGTCTGGACTGATTTGCATATGGCTGGGTCCAAACTGGGGTGGCGTAGTGGGCAAAAGAACGATGGATTTAACCCAGATCTTTTGACTGGGGGAGAATGTTTGCATTGTCAGCATTCCGTCCATCATTTGTTTGCTGTAACACTTTTCGCCCTAAGTGGGATGGGTATGCCCAGACGTGGGTCCCTTGCTCACTGTGCCACTGGATTCAAGCTAGCCTGGCTGAAGAAGGGTGACATACCCTGAAACCGGTCCCAGGATGCTTGTTTCCGGTCCAGGGAGGACCTGGCCTGGCAGTTCGGTCTGGACTGATTTGCATATGGCTGGGTCCAAACTGGGGTGGCGTAGTGGGCAAAAGAACGATGGATTTAACCCAGATCTTTTGACTGGGGGAGAATGTTTGCATTGTCAGCATTCCGTCCATCATTTGTTTGCTGTAACACTTTTCGCCCTAAGTGGGATGGGTATGCCCAGACGTGGGTCCCTTGCTCACTGTGCCACTGGATTCAAGCTAGCCTGGCTGAAGAAGGGTGACATACCCTGAAACCGGTCCCAGGATGCTTGTTTCCGGTCCAGGGAGGACCTGGCCTGGCAGTTCGGTCTGGACTGATTTGCATATGGCTGGGTCCAAACTGGGGTGGCGTAGTGGGCAAAAGAACGATGGATTTAACCCAGATCTTTTGACTGGGGGAGAATGTTTGCATTGTCAGCATTCCGTCCATCATTTGTTTGCTGTAACACTTTTCGCCCTAAGTGGGATGGGTATGCCCAGACGTGGGTCCCTTGCTCACTGTGCCACTGGATTCAAGCTAGCCTGGCTGAAGAAGGGTGACATACCCTGAAACCGGTCCCAGGATGCTTGTTTCCGGTCCAGGGAGGACCTGGCCTGGCAGTTCGGTCTGGACTGATTTGCATATGGCTGGGTCCAAACTGGGGTGGCGTAGTGGGCAAAAGAACGATGGATTTAACCCAGATCTTTTGACTGGGGGAGAATGTTTGCATTGTCAGCATTCCGTCCATCATTTGTTTGCTGTAACACTTTTCGCCCTAAGTGGGATGGGTATGCCCAGACGTGGGTCCCTTGCTCACTGTGCCACTGGATTCAAGCTAGCCTGGCTGAAGAAGGGTGACATACCCTGAAACCGGTCCCAGGATGCTTGTTTCCGGTCCAGGGAGGACCTGGCCTGGCAGTTCGGTCTGGACTGATTTGCATATGGCTGGGTCCAAACTGGGGTGGCGTAGTGGGCAAAAGAACGATGGATTTAACCCAGATCTTTTGACTGGGGGAGAATGTTTGCATTGTCAGCATTCCGTCCATCATTTGTTTGCTGTAACACTTTTCGCCCTAAGTGGGATGGGTATGCCCAGACGTGGGTCCCTTGCTCACTGTGCCACTGGATTCAAGCTAGCCTGGCTGAAGAAGGGTGACATACCCTGAAACCGGTCCCAGGATGCTTGTTTCCGGTCCAGGGAGGACCTGGCCTGGCAGTTCGGTCTGGACTGATTTGCATATGGCTGGGTCCAAACTGGGGTGGCGTAGTGGGCAAAAGAACGATGGATTTAACCCAGATCTTTTGACTGGGGGAGAATGTTTGCATTGTCAGCATTCCGTCCATCATTTGTTTGCTGTAACACTTTTCGCCCTAAGTGGGATGGGTATGCCCAGACGTGGGTCCCTTGCTCACTGTGCCACTGGATTCAAGCTAGCCTGGCTGAAGAAGGGTGACATACCCTGAAACCGGTCCCAGGATGCTTGTTTCCGGTCCAGGGAGGACCTGGCCTGGCAGTTCGGTCTGGACTGATTTGCATATGGCTGGGTCCAAACTGGGGTGGCGTAGTGGGCAAAAGAACGATGGATTTAACCCAGATCTTTTGACTGGGGGAGAATGTTTGCATTGTCAGCATTCCGTCCATCATTTGTTTGCTGTAACACTTTTCGCCCTAAGTGGGATGGGTATGCCCAGACGTGGGTCCCTTGCTCACTGTGCCACTGGATTCAAGCTAGCCTGGCTGAAGAAGGGTGACATACCCTGAAACCGGTCCCAGGATGCTTGTTTCCGGTCCAGGGAGGACCTGGCCTGGCAGTTCGGTCTGGACTGATTTGCATATGGCTGGGTCCAAACTGGGGTGGCGTAGTGGGCAAAAGAACGATGGATTTAACCCAGATCTTTTGACTGGGGGAGAATGTTTGCATTGTCAGCATTCCGTCCATCATTTGTTTGCTGTAACACTTTTCGCCCTAAGTGGGATGGGTATGCCCAGACGTGGGTCCCTTGCTCACTGTGCCACTGGATTCAAGCTAGCCTGGCTGAAGAAGGGTGACATACCCTGAAACCGGTCCCAGGATGCTTGTTTCCGGTCCAGGGAGGACCTGGCCTGGCAGTTCGGTCTGGACTGATTTGCATATGGCTGGGTCCAAACTGGGGTGGCGTAGTGGGCAAAAGAACGATGGATTTAACCCAGATCTTTTGACTGGGGGAGAATGTTTGCATTGTCAGCATTCCGTCCATCATTTGTTTGCTGTAACACTTTTCGCCCTAAGTGGGATGGGTATGCCCAGACGTGGGTCCCTTGCTCACTGTGCCACTGGATTCAAGCTAGCCTGGCTGAAGAAGGGTGACATACCCTGAAACCGGTCCCAGGATGCTTGTTTCCGGTCCAGGGAGGACCTGGCCTGGCAGTTCGGTCTGGACTGATTTGCATATGGCTGGGTCCAAACTGGGGTGGCGTAGTGGGCAAAAGAACGATGGATTTAACCCAGATCTTTTGACTGGGGGAGAATGTTTGCATTGTCAGCATTCCGTCCATCATTTGTTTGCTGTAACACTTTTCGCCCTAAGTGGGATGGGTATGCCCAGACGTGGGTCCCTTGCTCACTGTGCCACTGGATTCAAGCTAGCCTGGCTGAAGAAGGGTGACATACCCTGAAACCGGTCCCAGGATGCTTGTTTCCGGTCCAGGGAGGACCTGGCCTGGCAGTTCGGTCTGGACTGATTTGCATATGGCTGGGTCCAAACTGGGGTGGCGTAGTGGGCAAAAGAACGATGGATTTAACCCAGATCTTTTGACTGGGGGAGAATGTTTGCATTGTCAGCATTCCGTCCATCATTTGTTTGCTGTAACACTTTTCGCCCTAAGTGGGATGGGTATGCCCAGACGTGGGTCCCTTGCTCACTGTGCCACTGGATTCAAGCTAGCCTGGCTGAAGAAGGGTGACATACCCTGAAACCGGTCCCAGGATGCTTGTTTCCGGTCCAGGGAGGACCTGGCCTGGCAGTTCGGTCTGGACTGATTTGCATATGGCTGGGTCCAAACTGGGGTGGCGTAGTGGGCAAAAGAACGATGGATTTAACCCAGATCTTTTGACTGGGGGAGAATGTTTGCATTGTCAGCATTCCGTCCATCATTTGTTTGCTGTAACACTTTTCGCCCTAAGTGGGATGGGTATGCCCAGACGTGGGTCCCTTGCTCACTGTGCCACTGGATTCAAGCTAGCCTGGCTGAAGAAGGGTGACATACCCTGAAACCGGTCCCAGGATGCTTGTTTCCGGTCCAGGGAGGACCTGGCCTGGCAGTTCGGTCTGGACTGATTTGCATATGGCTGGGTCCAAACTGGGGTGGCGTAGTGGGCAAAAGAACGATGGATTTAACCCAGATCTTTTGACTGGGGGAGAATGTTTGCATTGTCAGCATTCCGTCCATCATTTGTTTGCTGTAACACTTTTCGCCCTAAGTGGGATGGGTATGCCCAGACGTGGGTCCCTTGCTCACTGTGCCACTGGATTCAAGCTAGCCTGGCTGAAGAAGGGTGACATACCCTGAAACCGGTCCCAGGATGCTTGTTTCCGGTCCAGGGAGGACCTGGCCTGGCAGTTCGGTCTGGACTGATTTGCATATGGCTGGGTCCAAACTGGGGTGGCGTAGTGGGCAAAAGAACGATGGATTTAACCCAGATCTTTTGACTGGGGGAGAATGTTTGCATTGTCAGCATTCCGTCCATCATTTGTTTGCTGTAACACTTTTCGCCCTAAGTGGGATGGGTATGCCCAGACGTGGGTCCCTTGCTCACTGTGCCACTGGATTCAAGCTAGCCTGGCTGAAGAAGGGTGACATACCCTGAAACCGGTCCCAGGATGCTTGTTTCCGGTCCAGGGAGGACCTGGCCTGGCAGTTCGGTCTGGACTGATTTGCATATGGCTGGGTCCAAACTGGGGTGGCGTAGTGGGCAAAAGAACGATGGATTTAACCCAGATCTTTTGACTGGGGGAGAATGTTTGCATTGTCAGCATTCCGTCCATCATTTGTTTGCTGTAACACTTTTCGCCCTAAGTGGGATGGGTATGCCCAGACGTGGGTCCCTTGCTCACTGTGCCACTGGATTCAAGCTAGCCTGGCTGAAGAAGGGTGACATACCCTGAAACCGGTCCCAGGATGCTTGTTTCCGGTCCAGGGAGGACCTGGCCTGGCAGTTCGGTCTGGACTGATTTGCATATGGCTGGGTCCAAACTGGGGTGGCGTAGTGGGCAAAAGAACGATGGATTTAACCCAGATCTTTTGACTGGGGGAGAATGTTTGCATTGTCAGCATTCCGTCCATCATTTGTTTGCTGTAACACTTTTCGCCCTAAGTGGGATGGGTATGCCCAGACGTGGGTCCCTTGCTCACTGTGCCACTGGATTCAAGCTAGCCTGGCTGAAGAAGGGTGACATACCCTGAAACCGGTCCCAGGATGCTTGTTTCCGGTCCAGGGAGGACCTGGCCTGGCAGTTCGGTCTGGACTGATTTGCATATGGCTGGGTCCAAACTGGGGTGGCGTAGTGGGCAAAAGAACGATGGATTTAACCCAGATCTTTTGACTGGGGGAGAATGTTTGCATTGTCAGCATTCCGTCCATCATTTGTTTGCTGTAACACTTTTCGCCCTAAGTGGGATGGGTATGCCCAGACGTGGGTCCCTTGCTCACTGTGCCACTGGATTCAAGCTAGCCTGGCTGAAGAAGGGTGACATACCCTGAAACCGGTCCCAGGATGCTTGTTTCCGGTCCAGGGAGGACCTGGCCTGGCAGTTCGGTCTGGACTGATTTGCATATGGCTGGGTCCAAACTGGGGTGGCGTAGTGGGCAAAAGAACGATGGATTTAACCCAGATCTTTTGACTGGGGGAGAATGTTTGCATTGTCAGCATTCCGTCCATCATTTGTTTGCTGTAACACTTTTCGCCCTAAGTGGGATGGGTATGCCCAGACGTGGGTCCCTTGCTCACTGTGCCACTGGATTCAAGCTAGCCTGGCTGAAGAAGGGTGACATACCCTGAAACCGGTCCCAGGATGCTTGTTTCCGGTCCAGGGAGGACCTGGCCTGGCAGTTCGGTCTGGACTGATTTGCATATGGCTGGGTCCAAACTGGGGTGGCGTAGTGGGCAAAAGAACGATGGATTTAACCCAGATCTTTTGACTGGGGGAGAATGTTTGCATTGTCAGCATTCCGTCCATCATTTGTTTGCTGTAACACTTTTCGCCCTAAGTGGGATGGGTATGCCCAGACGTGGGTCCCTTGCTCACTGTGCCACTGGATTCAAGCTAGCCTGGCTGAAGAAGGGTGACATACCCTGAAACCGGTCCCAGGATGCTTGTTTCCGGTCCAGGGAGGACCTGGCCTGGCAGTTCGGTCTGGACTGATTTGCATATGGCTGGGTCCAAACTGGGGTGGCGTAGTGGGCAAAAGAACGATGGATTTAACCCAGATCTTTTGACTGGGGGAGAATGTTTGCATTGTCAGCATTCCGTCCATCATTTGTTTGCTGTAACACTTTTCGCCCTAAGTGGGATGGGTATGCCCAGACGTGGGTCCCTTGCTCACTGTGCCACTGGATTCAAGCTAGCCTGGCTGAAGAAGGGTGACATACCCTGAAACCGGTCCCAGGATGCTTGTTTCCGGTCCAGGGAGGACCTGGCCTGGCAGTTCGGTCTGGACTGATTTGCATATGGCTGGGTCCAAACTGGGGTGGCGTAGTGGGCAAAAGAACGATGGATTTAACCCAGATCTTTTGACTGGGGGAGAATGTTTGCATTGTCAGCATTCCGTCCATCATTTGTTTGCTGTAACACTTTTCGCCCTAAGTGGGATGGGTATGCCCAGACGTGGGTCCCTTGCTCACTGTGCCACTGGATTCAAGCTAGCCTGGCTGAAGAAGGGTGACATACCCTGAAACCGGTCCCAGGATGCTTGTTTCCGGTCCAGGGAGGACCTGGCCTGGCAGTTCGGTCTGGACTGATTTGCATATGGCTGGGTCCAAACTGGGGTGGCGTAGTGGGCAAAAGAACGATGGATTTAACCCAGATCTTTTGACTGGGGGAGAATGTTTGCATTGTCAGCATTCCGTCCATCATTTGTTTGCTGTAACACTTTTCGCCCTAAGTGGGATGGGTATGCCCAGACGTGGGTCCCTTGCTCACTGTGCCACTGGATTCAAGCTAGCCTGGCTGAAGAAGGGTGACATACCCTGAAACCGGTCCCAGGATGCTTGTTTCCGGTCCAGGGAGGACCTGGCCTGGCAGTTCGGTCTGGACTGATTTGCATATGGCTGGGTCCAAACTGGGGTGGCGTAGTGGGCAAAAGAACGATGGATTTAACCCAGATCTTTTGACTGGGGGAGAATGTTTGCATTGTCAGCATTCCGTCCATCATTTGTTTGCTGTAACACTTTTCGCCCTAAGTGGGATGGGTATGCCCAGACGTGGGTCCCTTGCTCACTGTGCCACTGGATTCAAGCTAGCCTGGCTGAAGAAGGGTGACATACCCTGAAACCGGTCCCAGGATGCTTGTTTCCGGTCCAGGGAGGACCTGGCCTGGCAGTTCGGTCTGGACTGATTTGCATATGGCTGGGTCCAAACTGGGGTGGCGTAGTGGGCAAAAGAACGATGGATTTAACCCAGATCTTTTGACTGGGGGAGAATGTTTGCATTGTCAGCATTCCGTCCATCATTTGTTTGCTGTAACACTTTTCGCCCTAAGTGGGATGGGTATGCCCAGACGTGGGTCCCTTGCTCACTGTGCCACTGGATTCAAGCTAGCCTGGCTGAAGAAGGGTGACATACCCTGAAACCGGTCCCAGGATGCTTGTTTCCGGTCCAGGGAGGACCTGGCCTGGCAGTTCGGTCTGGACTGATTTGCATATGGCTGGGTCCAAACTGGGGTGGCGTAGTGGGCAAAAGAACGATGGATTTAACCCAGATCTTTTGACTGGGGGAGAATGTTTGCATTGTCAGCATTCCGTCCATCATTTGTTTGCTGTAACACTTTTCGCCCTAAGTGGGATGGGTATGCCCAGACGTGGGTCCCTTGCTCACTGTGCCACTGGATTCAAGCTAGCCTGGCTGAAGAAGGGTGACATACCCTGAAACCGGTCCCAGGATGCTTGTTTCCGGTCCAGGGAGGACCTGGCCTGGCAGTTCGGTCTGGACTGATTTGCATATGGCTGGGTCCAAACTGGGGTGGCGTAGTGGGCAAAAGAACGATGGATTTAACCCAGATCTTTTGACTGGGGGAGAATGTTTGCATTGTCAGCATTCCGTCCATCATTTGTTTGCTGTAACACTTTTCGCCCTAAGTGGGATGGGTATGCCCAGACGTGGGTCCCTTGCTCACTGTGCCACTGGATTCAAGCTAGCCTGGCTGAAGAAGGGTGACATACCCTGAAACCGGTCCCAGGATGCTTGTTTCCGGTCCAGGGAGGACCTGGCCTGGCAGTTCGGTCTGGACTGATTTGCATATGGCTGGGTCCAAACTGGGGTGGCGTAGTGGGCAAAAGAACGATGGATTTAACCCAGATCTTTTGACTGGGGGAGAATGTTTGCATTGTCAGCATTCCGTCCATCATTTGTTTGCTGTAACACTTTTCGCCCTAAGTGGGATGGGTATGCCCAGACGTGGGTCCCTTGCTCACTGTGCCACTGGATTCAAGCTAGCCTGGCTGAAGAAGGGTGACATACCCTGAAACCGGTCCCAGGATGCTTGTTTCCGGTCCAGGGAGGACCTGGCCTGGCAGTTCGGTCTGGACTGATTTGCATATGGCTGGGTCCAAACTGGGGTGGCGTAGTGGGCAAAAGAACGATGGATTTAACCCAGATCTTTTGACTGGGGGAGAATGTTTGCATTGTCAGCATTCCGTCCATCATTTGTTTGCTGTAACACTTTTCGCCCTAAGTGGGATGGGTATGCCCAGACGTGGGTCCCTTGCTCACTGTGCCACTGGATTCAAGCTAGCCTGGCTGAAGAAGGGTGACATACCCTGAAACCGGTCCCAGGATGCTTGTTTCCGGTCCAGGGAGGACCTGGCCTGGCAGTTCGGTCTGGACTGATTTGCATATGGCTGGGTCCAAACTGGGGTGGCGTAGTGGGCAAAAGAACGATGGATTTAACCCAGATCTTTTGACTGGGGGAGAATGTTTGCATTGTCAGCATTCCGTCCATCATTTGTTTGCTGTAACACTTTTCGCCCTAAGTGGGATGGGTATGCCCAGACGTGGGTCCCTTGCTCACTGTGCCACTGGATTCAAGCTAGCCTGGCTGAAGAAGGGTGACATACCCTGAAACCGGTCCCAGGATGCTTGTTTCCGGTCCAGGGAGGACCTGGCCTGGCAGTTCGGTCTGGACTGATTTGCATATGGCTGGGTCCAAACTGGGGTGGCGTAGTGGGCAAAAGAACGATGGATTTAACCCAGATCTTTTGACTGGGGGAGAATGTTTGCATTGTCAGCATTCCGTCCATCATTTGTTTGCTGTAACACTTTTCGCCCTAAGTGGGATGGGTATGCCCAGACGTGGGTCCCTTGCTCACTGTGCCACTGGATTCAAGCTAGCCTGGCTGAAGAAGGGTGACATACCCTGAAACCGGTCCCAGGATGCTTGTTTCCGGTCCAGGGAGGACCTGGCCTGGCAGTTCGGTCTGGACTGATTTGCATATGGCTGGGTCCAAACTGGGGTGGCGTAGTGGGCAAAAGAACGATGGATTTAACCCAGATCTTTTGACTGGGGGAGAATGTTTGCATTGTCAGCATTCCGTCCATCATTTGTTTGCTGTAACACTTTTCGCCCTAAGTGGGATGGGTATGCCCAGACGTGGGTCCCTTGCTCACTGTGCCACTGGATTCAAGCTAGCCTGGCTGAAGAAGGGTGACATACCCTGAAACCGGTCCCAGGATGCTTGTTTCCGGTCCAGGGAGGACCTGGCCTGGCAGTTCGGTCTGGACTGATTTGCATATGGCTGGGTCCAAACTGGGGTGGCGTAGTGGGCAAAAGAACGATGGATTTAACCCAGATCTTTTGACTGGGGGAGAATGTTTGCATTGTCAGCATTCCGTCCATCATTTGTTTGCTGTAACACTTTTCGCCCTAAGTGGGATGGGTATGCCCAGACGTGGGTCCCTTGCTCACTGTGCCACTGGATTCAAGCTAGCCTGGCTGAAGAAGGGTGACATACCCTGAAACCGGTCCCAGGATGCTTGTTTCCGGTCCAGGGAGGACCTGGCCTGGCAGTTCGGTCTGGACTGATTTGCATATGGCTGGGTCCAAACTGGGGTGGCGTAGTGGGCAAAAGAACGATGGATTTAACCCAGATCTTTTGACTGGGGGAGAATGTTTGCATTGTCAGCATTCCGTCCATCATTTGTTTGCTGTAACACTTTTCGCCCTAAGTGGGATGGGTATGCCCAGACGTGGGTCCCTTGCTCACTGTGCCACTGGATTCAAGCTAGCCTGGCTGAAGAAGGGTGACATACCCTGAAACCGGTCCCAGGATGCTTGTTTCCGGTCCAGGGAGGACCTGGCCTGGCAGTTCGGTCTGGACTGATTTGCATATGGCTGGGTCCAAACTGGGGTGGCGTAGTGGGCAAAAGAACGATGGATTTAACCCAGATCTTTTGACTGGGGGAGAATGTTTGCATTGTCAGCATTCCGTCCATCATTTGTTTGCTGTAACACTTTTCGCCCTAAGTGGGATGGGTATGCCCAGACGTGGGTCCCTTGCTCACTGTGCCACTGGATTCAAGCTAGCCTGGCTGAAGAAGGGTGACATACCCTGAAACCGGTCCCAGGATGCTTGTTTCCGGTCCAGGGAGGACCTGGCCTGGCAGTTCGGTCTGGACTGATTTGCATATGGCTGGGTCCAAACTGGGGTGGCGTAGTGGGCAAAAGAACGATGGATTTAACCCAGATCTTTTGACTGGGGGAGAATGTTTGCATTGTCAGCATTCCGTCCATCATTTGTTTGCTGTAACACTTTTCGCCCTAAGTGGGATGGGTATGCCCAGACGTGGGTCCCTTGCTCACTGTGCCACTGGATTCAAGCTAGCCTGGCTGAAGAAGGGTGACATACCCTGAAACCGGTCCCAGGATGCTTGTTTCCGGTCCAGGGAGGACCTGGCCTGGCAGTTCGGTCTGGACTGATTTGCATATGGCTGGGTCCAAACTGGGGTGGCGTAGTGGGCAAAAGAACGATGGATTTAACCCAGATCTTTTGACTGGGGGAGAATGTTTGCATTGTCAGCATTCCGTCCATCATTTGTTTGCTGTAACACTTTTCGCCCTAAGTGGGATGGGTATGCCCAGACGTGGGTCCCTTGCTCACTGTGCCACTGGATTCAAGCTAGCCTGGCTGAAGAAGGGTGACATACCCTGAAACCGGTCCCAGGATGCTTGTTTCCGGTCCAGGGAGGACCTGGCCTGGCAGTTCGGTCTGGACTGATTTGCATATGGCTGGGTCCAAACTGGGGTGGCGTAGTGGGCAAAAGAACGATGGATTTAACCCAGATCTTTTGACTGGGGGAGAATGTTTGCATTGTCAGCATTCCGTCCATCATTTGTTTGCTGTAACACTTTTCGCCCTAAGTGGGATGGGTATGCCCAGACGTGGGTCCCTTGCTCACTGTGCCACTGGATTCAAGCTAGCCTGGCTGAAGAAGGGTGACATACCCTGAAACCGGTCCCAGGATGCTTGTTTCCGGTCCAGGGAGGACCTGGCCTGGCAGTTCGGTCTGGACTGATTTGCATATGGCTGGGTCCAAACTGGGGTGGCGTAGTGGGCAAAAGAACGATGGATTTAACCCAGATCTTTTGACTGGGGGAGAATGTTTGCATTGTCAGCATTCCGTCCATCATTTGTTTGCTGTAACACTTTTCGCCCTAAGTGGGATGGGTATGCCCAGACGTGGGTCCCTTGCTCACTGTGCCACTGGATTCAAGCTAGCCTGGCTGAAGAAGGGTGACATACCCTGAAACCGGTCCCAGGATGCTTGTTTCCGGTCCAGGGAGGACCTGGCCTGGCAGTTCGGTCTGGACTGATTTGCATATGGCTGGGTCCAAACTGGGGTGGCGTAGTGGGCAAAAGAACGATGGATTTAACCCAGATCTTTTGACTGGGGGAGAATGTTTGCATTGTCAGCATTCCGTCCATCATTTGTTTGCTGTAACACTTTTCGCCCTAAGTGGGATGGGTATGCCCAGACGTGGGTCCCTTGCTCACTGTGCCACTGGATTCAAGCTAGCCTGGCTGAAGAAGGGTGACATACCCTGAAACCGGTCCCAGGATGCTTGTTTCCGGTCCAGGGAGGACCTGGCCTGGCAGTTCGGTCTGGACTGATTTGCATATGGCTGGGTCCAAACTGGGGTGGCGTAGTGGGCAAAAGAACGATGGATTTAACCCAGATCTTTTGACTGGGGGAGAATGTTTGCATTGTCAGCATTCCGTCCATCATTTGTTTGCTGTAACACTTTTCGCCCTAAGTGGGATGGGTATGCCCAGACGTGGGTCCCTTGCTCACTGTGCCACTGGATTCAAGCTAGCCTGGCTGAAGAAGGGTGACATACCCTGAAACCGGTCCCAGGATGCTTGTTTCCGGTCCAGGGAGGACCTGGCCTGGCAGTTCGGTCTGGACTGATTTGCATATGGCTGGGTCCAAACTGGGGTGGCGTAGTGGGCAAAAGAACGATGGATTTAACCCAGATCTTTTGACTGGGGGAGAATGTTTGCATTGTCAGCATTCCGTCCATCATTTGTTTGCTGTAACACTTTTCGCCCTAAGTGGGATGGGTATGCCCAGACGTGGGTCCCTTGCTCACTGTGCCACTGGATTCAAGCTAGCCTGGCTGAAGAAGGGTGACATACCCTGAAACCGGTCCCAGGATGCTTGTTTCCGGTCCAGGGAGGACCTGGCCTGGCAGTTCGGTCTGGACTGATTTGCATATGGCTGGGTCCAAACTGGGGTGGCGTAGTGGGCAAAAGAACGATGGATTTAACCCAGATCTTTTGACTGGGGGAGAATGTTTGCATTGTCAGCATTCCGTCCATCATTTGTTTGCTGTAACACTTTTCGCCCTAAGTGGGATGGGTATGCCCAGACGTGGGTCCCTTGCTCACTGTGCCACTGGATTCAAGCTAGCCTGGCTGAAGAAGGGTGACATACCCTGAAACCGGTCCCAGGATGCTTGTTTCCGGTCCAGGGAGGACCTGGCCTGGCAGTTCGGTCTGGACTGATTTGCATATGGCTGGGTCCAAACTGGGGTGGCGTAGTGGGCAAAAGAACGATGGATTTAACCCAGATCTTTTGACTGGGGGAGAATGTTTGCATTGTCAGCATTCCGTCCATCATTTGTTTGCTGTAACACTTTTCGCCCTAAGTGGGATGGGTATGCCCAGACGTGGGTCCCTTGCTCACTGTGCCACTGGATTCAAGCTAGCCTGGCTGAAGAAGGGTGACATACCCTGAAACCGGTCCCAGGATGCTTGTTTCCGGTCCAGGGAGGACCTGGCCTGGCAGTTCGGTCTGGACTGATTTGCATATGGCTGGGTCCAAACTGGGGTGGCGTAGTGGGCAAAAGAACGATGGATTTAACCCAGATCTTTTGACTGGGGGAGAATGTTTGCATTGTCAGCATTCCGTCCATCATTTGTTTGCTGTAACACTTTTCGCCCTAAGTGGGATGGGTATGCCCAGACGTGGGTCCCTTGCTCACTGTGCCACTGGATTCAAGCTAGCCTGGCTGAAGAAGGGTGACATACCCTGAAACCGGTCCCAGGATGCTTGTTTCCGGTCCAGGGAGGACCTGGCCTGGCAGTTCGGTCTGGACTGATTTGCATATGGCTGGGTCCAAACTGGGGTGGCGTAGTGGGCAAAAGAACGATGGATTTAACCCAGATCTTTTGACTGGGGGAGAATGTTTGCATTGTCAGCATTCCGTCCATCATTTGTTTGCTGTAACACTTTTCGCCCTAAGTGGGATGGGTATGCCCAGACGTGGGTCCCTTGCTCACTGTGCCACTGGATTCAAGCTAGCCTGGCTGAAGAAGGGTGACATACCCTGAAACCGGTCCCAGGATGCTTGTTTCCGGTCCAGGGAGGACCTGGCCTGGCAGTTCGGTCTGGACTGATTTGCATATGGCTGGGTCCAAACTGGGGTGGCGTAGTGGGCAAAAGAACGATGGATTTAACCCAGATCTTTTGACTGGGGGAGAATGTTTGCATTGTCAGCATTCCGTCCATCATTTGTTTGCTGTAACACTTTTCGCCCTAAGTGGGATGGGTATGCCCAGACGTGGGTCCCTTGCTCACTGTGCCACTGGATTCAAGCTAGCCTGGCTGAAGAAGGGTGACATACCCTGAAACCGGTCCCAGGATGCTTGTTTCCGGTCCAGGGAGGACCTGGCCTGGCAGTTCGGTCTGGACTGATTTGCATATGGCTGGGTCCAAACTGGGGTGGCGTAGTGGGCAAAAGAACGATGGATTTAACCCAGATCTTTTGACTGGGGGAGAATGTTTGCATTGTCAGCATTCCGTCCATCATTTGTTTGCTGTAACACTTTTCGCCCTAAGTGGGATGGGTATGCCCAGACGTGGGTCCCTTGCTCACTGTGCCACTGGATTCAAGCTAGCCTGGCTGAAGAAGGGTGACATACCCTGAAACCGGTCCCAGGATGCTTGTTTCCGGTCCAGGGAGGACCTGGCCTGGCAGTTCGGTCTGGACTGATTTGCATATGGCTGGGTCCAAACTGGGGTGGCGTAGTGGGCAAAAGAACGATGGATTTAACCCAGATCTTTTGACTGGGGGAGAATGTTTGCATTGTCAGCATTCCGTCCATCATTTGTTTGCTGTAACACTTTTCGCCCTAAGTGGGATGGGTATGCCCAGACGTGGGTCCCTTGCTCACTGTGCCACTGGATTCAAGCTAGCCTGGCTGAAGAAGGGTGACATACCCTGAAACCGGTCCCAGGATGCTTGTTTCCGGTCCAGGGAGGACCTGGCCTGGCAGTTCGGTCTGGACTGATTTGCATATGGCTGGGTCCAAACTGGGGTGGCGTAGTGGGCAAAAGAACGATGGATTTAACCCAGATCTTTTGACTGGGGGAGAATGTTTGCATTGTCAGCATTCCGTCCATCATTTGTTTGCTGTAACACTTTTCGCCCTAAGTGGGATGGGTATGCCCAGACGTGGGTCCCTTGCTCACTGTGCCACTGGATTCAAGCTAGCCTGGCTGAAGAAGGGTGACATACCCTGAAACCGGTCCCAGGATGCTTGTTTCCGGTCCAGGGAGGACCTGGCCTGGCAGTTCGGTCTGGACTGATTTGCATATGGCTGGGTCCAAACTGGGGTGGCGTAGTGGGCAAAAGAACGATGGATTTAACCCAGATCTTTTGACTGGGGGAGAATGTTTGCATTGTCAGCATTCCGTCCATCATTTGTTTGCTGTAACACTTTTCGCCCTAAGTGGGATGGGTATGCCCAGACGTGGGTCCCTTGCTCACTGTGCCACTGGATTCAAGCTAGCCTGGCTGAAGAAGGGTGACATACCCTGAAACCGGTCCCAGGATGCTTGTTTCCGGTCCAGGGAGGACCTGGCCTGGCAGTTCGGTCTGGACTGATTTGCATATGGCTGGGTCCAAACTGGGGTGGCGTAGTGGGCAAAAGAACGATGGATTTAACCCAGATCTTTTGACTGGGGGAGAATGTTTGCATTGTCAGCATTCCGTCCATCATTTGTTTGCTGTAACACTTTTCGCCCTAAGTGGGATGGGTATGCCCAGACGTGGGTCCCTTGCTCACTGTGCCACTGGATTCAAGCTAGCCTGGCTGAAGAAGGGTGACATACCCTGAAACCGGTCCCAGGATGCTTGTTTCCGGTCCAGGGAGGACCTGGCCTGGCAGTTCGGTCTGGACTGATTTGCATATGGCTGGGTCCAAACTGGGGTGGCGTAGTGGGCAAAAGAACGATGGATTTAACCCAGATCTTTTGACTGGGGGAGAATGTTTGCATTGTCAGCATTCCGTCCATCATTTGTTTGCTGTAACACTTTTCGCCCTAAGTGGGATGGGTATGCCCAGACGTGGGTCCCTTGCTCACTGTGCCACTGGATTCAAGCTAGCCTGGCTGAAGAAGGGTGACATACCCTGAAACCGGTCCCAGGATGCTTGTTTCCGGTCCAGGGAGGACCTGGCCTGGCAGTTCGGTCTGGACTGATTTGCATATGGCTGGGTCCAAACTGGGGTGGCGTAGTGGGCAAAAGAACGATGGATTTAACCCAGATCTTTTGACTGGGGGAGAATGTTTGCATTGTCAGCATTCCGTCCATCATTTGTTTGCTGTAACACTTTTCGCCCTAAGTGGGATGGGTATGCCCAGACGTGGGTCCCTTGCTCACTGTGCCACTGGATTCAAGCTAGCCTGGCTGAAGAAGGGTGACATACCCTGAAACCGGTCCCAGGATGCTTGTTTCCGGTCCAGGGAGGACCTGGCCTGGCAGTTCGGTCTGGACTGATTTGCATATGGCTGGGTCCAAACTGGGGTGGCGTAGTGGGCAAAAGAACGATGGATTTAACCCAGATCTTTTGACTGGGGGAGAATGTTTGCATTGTCAGCATTCCGTCCATCATTTGTTTGCTGTAACACTTTTCGCCCTAAGTGGGATGGGTATGCCCAGACGTGGGTCCCTTGCTCACTGTGCCACTGGATTCAAGCTAGCCTGGCTGAAGAAGGGTGACATACCCTGAAACCGGTCCCAGGATGCTTGTTTCCGGTCCAGGGAGGACCTGGCCTGGCAGTTCGGTCTGGACTGATTTGCATATGGCTGGGTCCAAACTGGGGTGGCGTAGTGGGCAAAAGAACGATGGATTTAACCCAGATCTTTTGACTGGGGGAGAATGTTTGCATTGTCAGCATTCCGTCCATCATTTGTTTGCTGTAACACTTTTCGCCCTAAGTGGGATGGGTATGCCCAGACGTGGGTCCCTTGCTCACTGTGCCACTGGATTCAAGCTAGCCTGGCTGAAGAAGGGTGACATACCCTGAAACCGGTCCCAGGATGCTTGTTTCCGGTCCAGGGAGGACCTGGCCTGGCAGTTCGGTCTGGACTGATTTGCATATGGCTGGGTCCAAACTGGGGTGGCGTAGTGGGCAAAAGAACGATGGATTTAACCCAGATCTTTTGACTGGGGGAGAATGTTTGCATTGTCAGCATTCCGTCCATCATTTGTTTGCTGTAACACTTTTCGCCCTAAGTGGGATGGGTATGCCCAGACGTGGGTCCCTTGCTCACTGTGCCACTGGATTCAAGCTAGCCTGGCTGAAGAAGGGTGACATACCCTGAAACCGGTCCCAGGATGCTTGTTTCCGGTCCAGGGAGGACCTGGCCTGGCAGTTCGGTCTGGACTGATTTGCATATGGCTGGGTCCAAACTGGGGTGGCGTAGTGGGCAAAAGAACGATGGATTTAACCCAGATCTTTTGACTGGGGGAGAATGTTTGCATTGTCAGCATTCCGTCCATCATTTGTTTGCTGTAACACTTTTCGCCCTAAGTGGGATGGGTATGCCCAGACGTGGGTCCCTTGCTCACTGTGCCACTGGATTCAAGCTAGCCTGGCTGAAGAAGGGTGACATACCCTGAAACCGGTCCCAGGATGCTTGTTTCCGGTCCAGGGAGGACCTGGCCTGGCAGTTCGGTCTGGACTGATTTGCATATGGCTGGGTCCAAACTGGGGTGGCGTAGTGGGCAAAAGAACGATGGATTTAACCCAGATCTTTTGACTGGGGGAGAATGTTTGCATTGTCAGCATTCCGTCCATCATTTGTTTGCTGTAACACTTTTCGCCCTAAGTGGGATGGGTATGCCCAGACGTGGGTCCCTTGCTCACTGTGCCACTGGATTCAAGCTAGCCTGGCTGAAGAAGGGTGACATACCCTGAAACCGGTCCCAGGATGCTTGTTTCCGGTCCAGGGAGGACCTGGCCTGGCAGTTCGGTCTGGACTGATTTGCATATGGCTGGGTCCAAACTGGGGTGGCGTAGTGGGCAAAAGAACGATGGATTTAACCCAGATCTTTTGACTGGGGGAGAATGTTTGCATTGTCAGCATTCCGTCCATCATTTGTTTGCTGTAACACTTTTCGCCCTAAGTGGGATGGGTATGCCCAGACGTGGGTCCCTTGCTCACTGTGCCACTGGATTCAAGCTAGCCTGGCTGAAGAAGGGTGACATACCCTGAAACCGGTCCCAGGATGCTTGTTTCCGGTCCAGGGAGGACCTGGCCTGGCAGTTCGGTCTGGACTGATTTGCATATGGCTGGGTCCAAACTGGGGTGGCGTAGTGGGCAAAAGAACGATGGATTTAACCCAGATCTTTTGACTGGGGGAGAATGTTTGCATTGTCAGCATTCCGTCCATCATTTGTTTGCTGTAACACTTTTCGCCCTAAGTGGGATGGGTATGCCCAGACGTGGGTCCCTTGCTCACTGTGCCACTGGATTCAAGCTAGCCTGGCTGAAGAAGGGTGACATACCCTGAAACCGGTCCCAGGATGCTTGTTTCCGGTCCAGGGAGGACCTGGCCTGGCAGTTCGGTCTGGACTGATTTGCATATGGCTGGGTCCAAACTGGGGTGGCGTAGTGGGCAAAAGAACGATGGATTTAACCCAGATCTTTTGACTGGGGGAGAATGTTTGCATTGTCAGCATTCCGTCCATCATTTGTTTGCTGTAACACTTTTCGCCCTAAGTGGGATGGGTATGCCCAGACGTGGGTCCCTTGCTCACTGTGCCACTGGATTCAAGCTAGCCTGGCTGAAGAAGGGTGACATACCCTGAAACCGGTCCCAGGATGCTTGTTTCCGGTCCAGGGAGGACCTGGCCTGGCAGTTCGGTCTGGACTGATTTGCATATGGCTGGGTCCAAACTGGGGTGGCGTAGTGGGCAAAAGAACGATGGATTTAACCCAGATCTTTTGACTGGGGGAGAATGTTTGCATTGTCAGCATTCCGTCCATCATTTGTTTGCTGTAACACTTTTCGCCCTAAGTGGGATGGGTATGCCCAGACGTGGGTCCCTTGCTCACTGTGCCACTGGATTCAAGCTAGCCTGGCTGAAGAAGGGTGACATACCCTGAAACCGGTCCCAGGATGCTTGTTTCCGGTCCAGGGAGGACCTGGCCTGGCAGTTCGGTCTGGACTGATTTGCATATGGCTGGGTCCAAACTGGGGTGGCGTAGTGGGCAAAAGAACGATGGATTTAACCCAGATCTTTTGACTGGGGGAGAATGTTTGCATTGTCAGCATTCCGTCCATCATTTGTTTGCTGTAACACTTTTCGCCCTAAGTGGGATGGGTATGCCCAGACGTGGGTCCCTTGCTCACTGTGCCACTGGATTCAAGCTAGCCTGGCTGAAGAAGGGTGACATACCCTGAAACCGGTCCCAGGATGCTTGTTTCCGGTCCAGGGAGGACCTGGCCTGGCAGTTCGGTCTGGACTGATTTGCATATGGCTGGGTCCAAACTGGGGTGGCGTAGTGGGCAAAAGAACGATGGATTTAACCCAGATCTTTTGACTGGGGGAGAATGTTTGCATTGTCAGCATTCCGTCCATCATTTGTTTGCTGTAACACTTTTCGCCCTAAGTGGGATGGGTATGCCCAGACGTGGGTCCCTTGCTCACTGTGCCACTGGATTCAAGCTAGCCTGGCTGAAGAAGGGTGACATACCCTGAAACCGGTCCCAGGATGCTTGTTTCCGGTCCAGGGAGGACCTGGCCTGGCAGTTCGGTCTGGACTGATTTGCATATGGCTGGGTCCAAACTGGGGTGGCGTAGTGGGCAAAAGAACGATGGATTTAACCCAGATCTTTTGACTGGGGGAGAATGTTTGCATTGTCAGCATTCCGTCCATCATTTGTTTGCTGTAACACTTTTCGCCCTAAGTGGGATGGGTATGCCCAGACGTGGGTCCCTTGCTCACTGTGCCACTGGATTCAAGCTAGCCTGGCTGAAGAAGGGTGACATACCCTGAAACCGGTCCCAGGATGCTTGTTTCCGGTCCAGGGAGGACCTGGCCTGGCAGTTCGGTCTGGACTGATTTGCATATGGCTGGGTCCAAACTGGGGTGGCGTAGTGGGCAAAAGAACGATGGATTTAACCCAGATCTTTTGACTGGGGGAGAATGTTTGCATTGTCAGCATTCCGTCCATCATTTGTTTGCTGTAACACTTTTCGCCCTAAGTGGGATGGGTATGCCCAGACGTGGGTCCCTTGCTCACTGTGCCACTGGATTCAAGCTAGCCTGGCTGAAGAAGGGTGACATACCCTGAAACCGGTCCCAGGATGCTTGTTTCCGGTCCAGGGAGGACCTGGCCTGGCAGTTCGGTCTGGACTGATTTGCATATGGCTGGGTCCAAACTGGGGTGGCGTAGTGGGCAAAAGAACGATGGATTTAACCCAGATCTTTTGACTGGGGGAGAATGTTTGCATTGTCAGCATTCCGTCCATCATTTGTTTGCTGTAACACTTTTCGCCCTAAGTGGGATGGGTATGCCCAGACGTGGGTCCCTTGCTCACTGTGCCACTGGATTCAAGCTAGCCTGGCTGAAGAAGGGTGACATACCCTGAAACCGGTCCCAGGATGCTTGTTTCCGGTCCAGGGAGGACCTGGCCTGGCAGTTCGGTCTGGACTGATTTGCATATGGCTGGGTCCAAACTGGGGTGGCGTAGTGGGCAAAAGAACGATGGATTTAACCCAGATCTTTTGACTGGGGGAGAATGTTTGCATTGTCAGCATTCCGTCCATCATTTGTTTGCTGTAACACTTTTCGCCCTAAGTGGGATGGGTATGCCCAGACGTGGGTCCCTTGCTCACTGTGCCACTGGATTCAAGCTAGCCTGGCTGAAGAAGGGTGACATACCCTGAAACCGGTCCCAGGATGCTTGTTTCCGGTCCAGGGAGGACCTGGCCTGGCAGTTCGGTCTGGACTGATTTGCATATGGCTGGGTCCAAACTGGGGTGGCGTAGTGGGCAAAAGAACGATGGATTTAACCCAGATCTTTTGACTGGGGGAGAATGTTTGCATTGTCAGCATTCCGTCCATCATTTGTTTGCTGTAACACTTTTCGCCCTAAGTGGGATGGGTATGCCCAGACGTGGGTCCCTTGCTCACTGTGCCACTGGATTCAAGCTAGCCTGGCTGAAGAAGGGTGACATACCCTGAAACCGGTCCCAGGATGCTTGTTTCCGGTCCAGGGAGGACCTGGCCTGGCAGTTCGGTCTGGACTGATTTGCATATGGCTGGGTCCAAACTGGGGTGGCGTAGTGGGCAAAAGAACGATGGATTTAACCCAGATCTTTTGACTGGGGGAGAATGTTTGCATTGTCAGCATTCCGTCCATCATTTGTTTGCTGTAACACTTTTCGCCCTAAGTGGGATGGGTATGCCCAGACGTGGGTCCCTTGCTCACTGTGCCACTGGATTCAAGCTAGCCTGGCTGAAGAAGGGTGACATACCCTGAAACCGGTCCCAGGATGCTTGTTTCCGGTCCAGGGAGGACCTGGCCTGGCAGTTCGGTCTGGACTGATTTGCATATGGCTGGGTCCAAACTGGGGTGGCGTAGTGGGCAAAAGAACGATGGATTTAACCCAGATCTTTTGACTGGGGGAGAATGTTTGCATTGTCAGCATTCCGTCCATCATTTGTTTGCTGTAACACTTTTCGCCCTAAGTGGGATGGGTATGCCCAGACGTGGGTCCCTTGCTCACTGTGCCACTGGATTCAAGCTAGCCTGGCTGAAGAAGGGTGACATACCCTGAAACCGGTCCCAGGATGCTTGTTTCCGGTCCAGGGAGGACCTGGCCTGGCAGTTCGGTCTGGACTGATTTGCATATGGCTGGGTCCAAACTGGGGTGGCGTAGTGGGCAAAAGAACGATGGATTTAACCCAGATCTTTTGACTGGGGGAGAATGTTTGCATTGTCAGCATTCCGTCCATCATTTGTTTGCTGTAACACTTTTCGCCCTAAGTGGGATGGGTATGCCCAGACGTGGGTCCCTTGCTCACTGTGCCACTGGATTCAAGCTAGCCTGGCTGAAGAAGGGTGACATACCCTGAAACCGGTCCCAGGATGCTTGTTTCCGGTCCAGGGAGGACCTGGCCTGGCAGTTCGGTCTGGACTGATTTGCATATGGCTGGGTCCAAACTGGGGTGGCGTAGTGGGCAAAAGAACGATGGATTTAACCCAGATCTTTTGACTGGGGGAGAATGTTTGCATTGTCAGCATTCCGTCCATCATTTGTTTGCTGTAACACTTTTCGCCCTAAGTGGGATGGGTATGCCCAGACGTGGGTCCCTTGCTCACTGTGCCACTGGATTCAAGCTAGCCTGGCTGAAGAAGGGTGACATACCCTGAAACCGGTCCCAGGATGCTTGTTTCCGGTCCAGGGAGGACCTGGCCTGGCAGTTCGGTCTGGACTGATTTGCATATGGCTGGGTCCAAACTGGGGTGGCGTAGTGGGCAAAAGAACGATGGATTTAACCCAGATCTTTTGACTGGGGGAGAATGTTTGCATTGTCAGCATTCCGTCCATCATTTGTTTGCTGTAACACTTTTCGCCCTAAGTGGGATGGGTATGCCCAGACGTGGGTCCCTTGCTCACTGTGCCACTGGATTCAAGCTAGCCTGGCTGAAGAAGGGTGACATACCCTGAAACCGGTCCCAGGATGCTTGTTTCCGGTCCAGGGAGGACCTGGCCTGGCAGTTCGGTCTGGACTGATTTGCATATGGCTGGGTCCAAACTGGGGTGGCGTAGTGGGCAAAAGAACGATGGATTTAACCCAGATCTTTTGACTGGGGGAGAATGTTTGCATTGTCAGCATTCCGTCCATCATTTGTTTGCTGTAACACTTTTCGCCCTAAGTGGGATGGGTATGCCCAGACGTGGGTCCCTTGCTCACTGTGCCACTGGATTCAAGCTAGCCTGGCTGAAGAAGGGTGACATACCCTGAAACCGGTCCCAGGATGCTTGTTTCCGGTCCAGGGAGGACCTGGCCTGGCAGTTCGGTCTGGACTGATTTGCATATGGCTGGGTCCAAACTGGGGTGGCGTAGTGGGCAAAAGAACGATGGATTTAACCCAGATCTTTTGACTGGGGGAGAATGTTTGCATTGTCAGCATTCCGTCCATCATTTGTTTGCTGTAACACTTTTCGCCCTAAGTGGGATGGGTATGCCCAGACGTGGGTCCCTTGCTCACTGTGCCACTGGATTCAAGCTAGCCTGGCTGAAGAAGGGTGACATACCCTGAAACCGGTCCCAGGATGCTTGTTTCCGGTCCAGGGAGGACCTGGCCTGGCAGTTCGGTCTGGACTGATTTGCATATGGCTGGGTCCAAACTGGGGTGGCGTAGTGGGCAAAAGAACGATGGATTTAACCCAGATCTTTTGACTGGGGGAGAATGTTTGCATTGTCAGCATTCCGTCCATCATTTGTTTGCTGTAACACTTTTCGCCCTAAGTGGGATGGGTATGCCCAGACGTGGGTCCCTTGCTCACTGTGCCACTGGATTCAAGCTAGCCTGGCTGAAGAAGGGTGACATACCCTGAAACCGGTCCCAGGATGCTTGTTTCCGGTCCAGGGAGGACCTGGCCTGGCAGTTCGGTCTGGACTGATTTGCATATGGCTGGGTCCAAACTGGGGTGGCGTAGTGGGCAAAAGAACGATGGATTTAACCCAGATCTTTTGACTGGGGGAGAATGTTTGCATTGTCAGCATTCCGTCCATCATTTGTTTGCTGTAACACTTTTCGCCCTAAGTGGGATGGGTATGCCCAGACGTGGGTCCCTTGCTCACTGTGCCACTGGATTCAAGCTAGCCTGGCTGAAGAAGGGTGACATACCCTGAAACCGGTCCCAGGATGCTTGTTTCCGGTCCAGGGAGGACCTGGCCTGGCAGTTCGGTCTGGACTGATTTGCATATGGCTGGGTCCAAACTGGGGTGGCGTAGTGGGCAAAAGAACGATGGATTTAACCCAGATCTTTTGACTGGGGGAGAATGTTTGCATTGTCAGCATTCCGTCCATCATTTGTTTGCTGTAACACTTTTCGCCCTAAGTGGGATGGGTATGCCCAGACGTGGGTCCCTTGCTCACTGTGCCACTGGATTCAAGCTAGCCTGGCTGAAGAAGGGTGACATACCCTGAAACCGGTCCCAGGATGCTTGTTTCCGGTCCAGGGAGGACCTGGCCTGGCAGTTCGGTCTGGACTGATTTGCATATGGCTGGGTCCAAACTGGGGTGGCGTAGTGGGCAAAAGAACGATGGATTTAACCCAGATCTTTTGACTGGGGGAGAATGTTTGCATTGTCAGCATTCCGTCCATCATTTGTTTGCTGTAACACTTTTCGCCCTAAGTGGGATGGGTATGCCCAGACGTGGGTCCCTTGCTCACTGTGCCACTGGATTCAAGCTAGCCTGGCTGAAGAAGGGTGACATACCCTGAAACCGGTCCCAGGATGCTTGTTTCCGGTCCAGGGAGGACCTGGCCTGGCAGTTCGGTCTGGACTGATTTGCATATGGCTGGGTCCAAACTGGGGTGGCGTAGTGGGCAAAAGAACGATGGATTTAACCCAGATCTTTTGACTGGGGGAGAATGTTTGCATTGTCAGCATTCCGTCCATCATTTGTTTGCTGTAACACTTTTCGCCCTAAGTGGGATGGGTATGCCCAGACGTGGGTCCCTTGCTCACTGTGCCACTGGATTCAAGCTAGCCTGGCTGAAGAAGGGTGACATACCCTGAAACCGGTCCCAGGATGCTTGTTTCCGGTCCAGGGAGGACCTGGCCTGGCAGTTCGGTCTGGACTGATTTGCATATGGCTGGGTCCAAACTGGGGTGGCGTAGTGGGCAAAAGAACGATGGATTTAACCCAGATCTTTTGACTGGGGGAGAATGTTTGCATTGTCAGCATTCCGTCCATCATTTGTTTGCTGTAACACTTTTCGCCCTAAGTGGGATGGGTATGCCCAGACGTGGGTCCCTTGCTCACTGTGCCACTGGATTCAAGCTAGCCTGGCTGAAGAAGGGTGACATACCCTGAAACCGGTCCCAGGATGCTTGTTTCCGGTCCAGGGAGGACCTGGCCTGGCAGTTCGGTCTGGACTGATTTGCATATGGCTGGGTCCAAACTGGGGTGGCGTAGTGGGCAAAAGAACGATGGATTTAACCCAGATCTTTTGACTGGGGGAGAATGTTTGCATTGTCAGCATTCCGTCCATCATTTGTTTGCTGTAACACTTTTCGCCCTAAGTGGGATGGGTATGCCCAGACGTGGGTCCCTTGCTCACTGTGCCACTGGATTCAAGCTAGCCTGGCTGAAGAAGGGTGACATACCCTGAAACCGGTCCCAGGATGCTTGTTTCCGGTCCAGGGAGGACCTGGCCTGGCAGTTCGGTCTGGACTGATTTGCATATGGCTGGGTCCAAACTGGGGTGGCGTAGTGGGCAAAAGAACGATGGATTTAACCCAGATCTTTTGACTGGGGGAGAATGTTTGCATTGTCAGCATTCCGTCCATCATTTGTTTGCTGTAACACTTTTCGCCCTAAGTGGGATGGGTATGCCCAGACGTGGGTCCCTTGCTCACTGTGCCACTGGATTCAAGCTAGCCTGGCTGAAGAAGGGTGACATACCCTGAAACCGGTCCCAGGATGCTTGTTTCCGGTCCAGGGAGGACCTGGCCTGGCAGTTCGGTCTGGACTGATTTGCATATGGCTGGGTCCAAACTGGGGTGGCGTAGTGGGCAAAAGAACGATGGATTTAACCCAGATCTTTTGACTGGGGGAGAATGTTTGCATTGTCAGCATTCCGTCCATCATTTGTTTGCTGTAACACTTTTCGCCCTAAGTGGGATGGGTATGCCCAGACGTGGGTCCCTTGCTCACTGTGCCACTGGATTCAAGCTAGCCTGGCTGAAGAAGGGTGACATACCCTGAAACCGGTCCCAGGATGCTTGTTTCCGGTCCAGGGAGGACCTGGCCTGGCAGTTCGGTCTGGACTGATTTGCATATGGCTGGGTCCAAACTGGGGTGGCGTAGTGGGCAAAAGAACGATGGATTTAACCCAGATCTTTTGACTGGGGGAGAATGTTTGCATTGTCAGCATTCCGTCCATCATTTGTTTGCTGTAACACTTTTCGCCCTAAGTGGGATGGGTATGCCCAGACGTGGGTCCCTTGCTCACTGTGCCACTGGATTCAAGCTAGCCTGGCTGAAGAAGGGTGACATACCCTGAAACCGGTCCCAGGATGCTTGTTTCCGGTCCAGGGAGGACCTGGCCTGGCAGTTCGGTCTGGACTGATTTGCATATGGCTGGGTCCAAACTGGGGTGGCGTAGTGGGCAAAAGAACGATGGATTTAACCCAGATCTTTTGACTGGGGGAGAATGTTTGCATTGTCAGCATTCCGTCCATCATTTGTTTGCTGTAACACTTTTCGCCCTAAGTGGGATGGGTATGCCCAGACGTGGGTCCCTTGCTCACTGTGCCACTGGATTCAAGCTAGCCTGGCTGAAGAAGGGTGACATACCCTGAAACCGGTCCCAGGATGCTTGTTTCCGGTCCAGGGAGGACCTGGCCTGGCAGTTCGGTCTGGACTGATTTGCATATGGCTGGGTCCAAACTGGGGTGGCGTAGTGGGCAAAAGAACGATGGATTTAACCCAGATCTTTTGACTGGGGGAGAATGTTTGCATTGTCAGCATTCCGTCCATCATTTGTTTGCTGTAACACTTTTCGCCCTAAGTGGGATGGGTATGCCCAGACGTGGGTCCCTTGCTCACTGTGCCACTGGATTCAAGCTAGCCTGGCTGAAGAAGGGTGACATACCCTGAAACCGGTCCCAGGATGCTTGTTTCCGGTCCAGGGAGGACCTGGCCTGGCAGTTCGGTCTGGACTGATTTGCATATGGCTGGGTCCAAACTGGGGTGGCGTAGTGGGCAAAAGAACGATGGATTTAACCCAGATCTTTTGACTGGGGGAGAATGTTTGCATTGTCAGCATTCCGTCCATCATTTGTTTGCTGTAACACTTTTCGCCCTAAGTGGGATGGGTATGCCCAGACGTGGGTCCCTTGCTCACTGTGCCACTGGATTCAAGCTAGCCTGGCTGAAGAAGGGTGACATACCCTGAAACCGGTCCCAGGATGCTTGTTTCCGGTCCAGGGAGGACCTGGCCTGGCAGTTCGGTCTGGACTGATTTGCATATGGCTGGGTCCAAACTGGGGTGGCGTAGTGGGCAAAAGAACGATGGATTTAACCCAGATCTTTTGACTGGGGGAGAATGTTTGCATTGTCAGCATTCCGTCCATCATTTGTTTGCTGTAACACTTTTCGCCCTAAGTGGGATGGGTATGCCCAGACGTGGGTCCCTTGCTCACTGTGCCACTGGATTCAAGCTAGCCTGGCTGAAGAAGGGTGACATACCCTGAAACCGGTCCCAGGATGCTTGTTTCCGGTCCAGGGAGGACCTGGCCTGGCAGTTCGGTCTGGACTGATTTGCATATGGCTGGGTCCAAACTGGGGTGGCGTAGTGGGCAAAAGAACGATGGATTTAACCCAGATCTTTTGACTGGGGGAGAATGTTTGCATTGTCAGCATTCCGTCCATCATTTGTTTGCTGTAACACTTTTCGCCCTAAGTGGGATGGGTATGCCCAGACGTGGGTCCCTTGCTCACTGTGCCACTGGATTCAAGCTAGCCTGGCTGAAGAAGGGTGACATACCCTGAAACCGGTCCCAGGATGCTTGTTTCCGGTCCAGGGAGGACCTGGCCTGGCAGTTCGGTCTGGACTGATTTGCATATGGCTGGGTCCAAACTGGGGTGGCGTAGTGGGCAAAAGAACGATGGATTTAACCCAGATCTTTTGACTGGGGGAGAATGTTTGCATTGTCAGCATTCCGTCCATCATTTGTTTGCTGTAACACTTTTCGCCCTAAGTGGGATGGGTATGCCCAGACGTGGGTCCCTTGCTCACTGTGCCACTGGATTCAAGCTAGCCTGGCTGAAGAAGGGTGACATACCCTGAAACCGGTCCCAGGATGCTTGTTTCCGGTCCAGGGAGGACCTGGCCTGGCAGTTCGGTCTGGACTGATTTGCATATGGCTGGGTCCAAACTGGGGTGGCGTAGTGGGCAAAAGAACGATGGATTTAACCCAGATCTTTTGACTGGGGGAGAATGTTTGCATTGTCAGCATTCCGTCCATCATTTGTTTGCTGTAACACTTTTCGCCCTAAGTGGGATGGGTATGCCCAGACGTGGGTCCCTTGCTCACTGTGCCACTGGATTCAAGCTAGCCTGGCTGAAGAAGGGTGACATACCCTGAAACCGGTCCCAGGATGCTTGTTTCCGGTCCAGGGAGGACCTGGCCTGGCAGTTCGGTCTGGACTGATTTGCATATGGCTGGGTCCAAACTGGGGTGGCGTAGTGGGCAAAAGAACGATGGATTTAACCCAGATCTTTTGACTGGGGGAGAATGTTTGCATTGTCAGCATTCCGTCCATCATTTGTTTGCTGTAACACTTTTCGCCCTAAGTGGGATGGGTATGCCCAGACGTGGGTCCCTTGCTCACTGTGCCACTGGATTCAAGCTAGCCTGGCTGAAGAAGGGTGACATACCCTGAAACCGGTCCCAGGATGCTTGTTTCCGGTCCAGGGAGGACCTGGCCTGGCAGTTCGGTCTGGACTGATTTGCATATGGCTGGGTCCAAACTGGGGTGGCGTAGTGGGCAAAAGAACGATGGATTTAACCCAGATCTTTTGACTGGGGGAGAATGTTTGCATTGTCAGCATTCCGTCCATCATTTGTTTGCTGTAACACTTTTCGCCCTAAGTGGGATGGGTATGCCCAGACGTGGGTCCCTTGCTCACTGTGCCACTGGATTCAAGCTAGCCTGGCTGAAGAAGGGTGACATACCCTGAAACCGGTCCCAGGATGCTTGTTTCCGGTCCAGGGAGGACCTGGCCTGGCAGTTCGGTCTGGACTGATTTGCATATGGCTGGGTCCAAACTGGGGTGGCGTAGTGGGCAAAAGAACGATGGATTTAACCCAGATCTTTTGACTGGGGGAGAATGTTTGCATTGTCAGCATTCCGTCCATCATTTGTTTGCTGTAACACTTTTCGCCCTAAGTGGGATGGGTATGCCCAGACGTGGGTCCCTTGCTCACTGTGCCACTGGATTCAAGCTAGCCTGGCTGAAGAAGGGTGACATACCCTGAAACCGGTCCCAGGATGCTTGTTTCCGGTCCAGGGAGGACCTGGCCTGGCAGTTCGGTCTGGACTGATTTGCATATGGCTGGGTCCAAACTGGGGTGGCGTAGTGGGCAAAAGAACGATGGATTTAACCCAGATCTTTTGACTGGGGGAGAATGTTTGCATTGTCAGCATTCCGTCCATCATTTGTTTGCTGTAACACTTTTCGCCCTAAGTGGGATGGGTATGCCCAGACGTGGGTCCCTTGCTCACTGTGCCACTGGATTCAAGCTAGCCTGGCTGAAGAAGGGTGACATACCCTGAAACCGGTCCCAGGATGCTTGTTTCCGGTCCAGGGAGGACCTGGCCTGGCAGTTCGGTCTGGACTGATTTGCATATGGCTGGGTCCAAACTGGGGTGGCGTAGTGGGCAAAAGAACGATGGATTTAACCCAGATCTTTTGACTGGGGGAGAATGTTTGCATTGTCAGCATTCCGTCCATCATTTGTTTGCTGTAACACTTTTCGCCCTAAGTGGGATGGGTATGCCCAGACGTGGGTCCCTTGCTCACTGTGCCACTGGATTCAAGCTAGCCTGGCTGAAGAAGGGTGACATACCCTGAAACCGGTCCCAGGATGCTTGTTTCCGGTCCAGGGAGGACCTGGCCTGGCAGTTCGGTCTGGACTGATTTGCATATGGCTGGGTCCAAACTGGGGTGGCGTAGTGGGCAAAAGAACGATGGATTTAACCCAGATCTTTTGACTGGGGGAGAATGTTTGCATTGTCAGCATTCCGTCCATCATTTGTTTGCTGTAACACTTTTCGCCCTAAGTGGGATGGGTATGCCCAGACGTGGGTCCCTTGCTCACTGTGCCACTGGATTCAAGCTAGCCTGGCTGAAGAAGGGTGACATACCCTGAAACCGGTCCCAGGATGCTTGTTTCCGGTCCAGGGAGGACCTGGCCTGGCAGTTCGGTCTGGACTGATTTGCATATGGCTGGGTCCAAACTGGGGTGGCGTAGTGGGCAAAAGAACGATGGATTTAACCCAGATCTTTTGACTGGGGGAGAATGTTTGCATTGTCAGCATTCCGTCCATCATTTGTTTGCTGTAACACTTTTCGCCCTAAGTGGGATGGGTATGCCCAGACGTGGGTCCCTTGCTCACTGTGCCACTGGATTCAAGCTAGCCTGGCTGAAGAAGGGTGACATACCCTGAAACCGGTCCCAGGATGCTTGTTTCCGGTCCAGGGAGGACCTGGCCTGGCAGTTCGGTCTGGACTGATTTGCATATGGCTGGGTCCAAACTGGGGTGGCGTAGTGGGCAAAAGAACGATGGATTTAACCCAGATCTTTTGACTGGGGGAGAATGTTTGCATTGTCAGCATTCCGTCCATCATTTGTTTGCTGTAACACTTTTCGCCCTAAGTGGGATGGGTATGCCCAGACGTGGGTCCCTTGCTCACTGTGCCACTGGATTCAAGCTAGCCTGGCTGAAGAAGGGTGACATACCCTGAAACCGGTCCCAGGATGCTTGTTTCCGGTCCAGGGAGGACCTGGCCTGGCAGTTCGGTCTGGACTGATTTGCATATGGCTGGGTCCAAACTGGGGTGGCGTAGTGGGCAAAAGAACGATGGATTTAACCCAGATCTTTTGACTGGGGGAGAATGTTTGCATTGTCAGCATTCCGTCCATCATTTGTTTGCTGTAACACTTTTCGCCCTAAGTGGGATGGGTATGCCCAGACGTGGGTCCCTTGCTCACTGTGCCACTGGATTCAAGCTAGCCTGGCTGAAGAAGGGTGACATACCCTGAAACCGGTCCCAGGATGCTTGTTTCCGGTCCAGGGAGGACCTGGCCTGGCAGTTCGGTCTGGACTGATTTGCATATGGCTGGGTCCAAACTGGGGTGGCGTAGTGGGCAAAAGAACGATGGATTTAACCCAGATCTTTTGACTGGGGGAGAATGTTTGCATTGTCAGCATTCCGTCCATCATTTGTTTGCTGTAACACTTTTCGCCCTAAGTGGGATGGGTATGCCCAGACGTGGGTCCCTTGCTCACTGTGCCACTGGATTCAAGCTAGCCTGGCTGAAGAAGGGTGACATACCCTGAAACCGGTCCCAGGATGCTTGTTTCCGGTCCAGGGAGGACCTGGCCTGGCAGTTCGGTCTGGACTGATTTGCATATGGCTGGGTCCAAACTGGGGTGGCGTAGTGGGCAAAAGAACGATGGATTTAACCCAGATCTTTTGACTGGGGGAGAATGTTTGCATTGTCAGCATTCCGTCCATCATTTGTTTGCTGTAACACTTTTCGCCCTAAGTGGGATGGGTATGCCCAGACGTGGGTCCCTTGCTCACTGTGCCACTGGATTCAAGCTAGCCTGGCTGAAGAAGGGTGACATACCCTGAAACCGGTCCCAGGATGCTTGTTTCCGGTCCAGGGAGGACCTGGCCTGGCAGTTCGGTCTGGACTGATTTGCATATGGCTGGGTCCAAACTGGGGTGGCGTAGTGGGCAAAAGAACGATGGATTTAACCCAGATCTTTTGACTGGGGGAGAATGTTTGCATTGTCAGCATTCCGTCCATCATTTGTTTGCTGTAACACTTTTCGCCCTAAGTGGGATGGGTATGCCCAGACGTGGGTCCCTTGCTCACTGTGCCACTGGATTCAAGCTAGCCTGGCTGAAGAAGGGTGACATACCCTGAAACCGGTCCCAGGATGCTTGTTTCCGGTCCAGGGAGGACCTGGCCTGGCAGTTCGGTCTGGACTGATTTGCATATGGCTGGGTCCAAACTGGGGTGGCGTAGTGGGCAAAAGAACGATGGATTTAACCCAGATCTTTTGACTGGGGGAGAATGTTTGCATTGTCAGCATTCCGTCCATCATTTGTTTGCTGTAACACTTTTCGCCCTAAGTGGGATGGGTATGCCCAGACGTGGGTCCCTTGCTCACTGTGCCACTGGATTCAAGCTAGCCTGGCTGAAGAAGGGTGACATACCCTGAAACCGGTCCCAGGATGCTTGTTTCCGGTCCAGGGAGGACCTGGCCTGGCAGTTCGGTCTGGACTGATTTGCATATGGCTGGGTCCAAACTGGGGTGGCGTAGTGGGCAAAAGAACGATGGATTTAACCCAGATCTTTTGACTGGGGGAGAATGTTTGCATTGTCAGCATTCCGTCCATCATTTGTTTGCTGTAACACTTTTCGCCCTAAGTGGGATGGGTATGCCCAGACGTGGGTCCCTTGCTCACTGTGCCACTGGATTCAAGCTAGCCTGGCTGAAGAAGGGTGACATACCCTGAAACCGGTCCCAGGATGCTTGTTTCCGGTCCAGGGAGGACCTGGCCTGGCAGTTCGGTCTGGACTGATTTGCATATGGCTGGGTCCAAACTGGGGTGGCGTAGTGGGCAAAAGAACGATGGATTTAACCCAGATCTTTTGACTGGGGGAGAATGTTTGCATTGTCAGCATTCCGTCCATCATTTGTTTGCTGTAACACTTTTCGCCCTAAGTGGGATGGGTATGCCCAGACGTGGGTCCCTTGCTCACTGTGCCACTGGATTCAAGCTAGCCTGGCTGAAGAAGGGTGACATACCCTGAAACCGGTCCCAGGATGCTTGTTTCCGGTCCAGGGAGGACCTGGCCTGGCAGTTCGGTCTGGACTGATTTGCATATGGCTGGGTCCAAACTGGGGTGGCGTAGTGGGCAAAAGAACGATGGATTTAACCCAGATCTTTTGACTGGGGGAGAATGTTTGCATTGTCAGCATTCCGTCCATCATTTGTTTGCTGTAACACTTTTCGCCCTAAGTGGGATGGGTATGCCCAGACGTGGGTCCCTTGCTCACTGTGCCACTGGATTCAAGCTAGCCTGGCTGAAGAAGGGTGACATACCCTGAAACCGGTCCCAGGATGCTTGTTTCCGGTCCAGGGAGGACCTGGCCTGGCAGTTCGGTCTGGACTGATTTGCATATGGCTGGGTCCAAACTGGGGTGGCGTAGTGGGCAAAAGAACGATGGATTTAACCCAGATCTTTTGACTGGGGGAGAATGTTTGCATTGTCAGCATTCCGTCCATCATTTGTTTGCTGTAACACTTTTCGCCCTAAGTGGGATGGGTATGCCCAGACGTGGGTCCCTTGCTCACTGTGCCACTGGATTCAAGCTAGCCTGGCTGAAGAAGGGTGACATACCCTGAAACCGGTCCCAGGATGCTTGTTTCCGGTCCAGGGAGGACCTGGCCTGGCAGTTCGGTCTGGACTGATTTGCATATGGCTGGGTCCAAACTGGGGTGGCGTAGTGGGCAAAAGAACGATGGATTTAACCCAGATCTTTTGACTGGGGGAGAATGTTTGCATTGTCAGCATTCCGTCCATCATTTGTTTGCTGTAACACTTTTCGCCCTAAGTGGGATGGGTATGCCCAGACGTGGGTCCCTTGCTCACTGTGCCACTGGATTCAAGCTAGCCTGGCTGAAGAAGGGTGACATACCCTGAAACCGGTCCCAGGATGCTTGTTTCCGGTCCAGGGAGGACCTGGCCTGGCAGTTCGGTCTGGACTGATTTGCATATGGCTGGGTCCAAACTGGGGTGGCGTAGTGGGCAAAAGAACGATGGATTTAACCCAGATCTTTTGACTGGGGGAGAATGTTTGCATTGTCAGCATTCCGTCCATCATTTGTTTGCTGTAACACTTTTCGCCCTAAGTGGGATGGGTATGCCCAGACGTGGGTCCCTTGCTCACTGTGCCACTGGATTCAAGCTAGCCTGGCTGAAGAAGGGTGACATACCCTGAAACCGGTCCCAGGATGCTTGTTTCCGGTCCAGGGAGGACCTGGCCTGGCAGTTCGGTCTGGACTGATTTGCATATGGCTGGGTCCAAACTGGGGTGGCGTAGTGGGCAAAAGAACGATGGATTTAACCCAGATCTTTTGACTGGGGGAGAATGTTTGCATTGTCAGCATTCCGTCCATCATTTGTTTGCTGTAACACTTTTCGCCCTAAGTGGGATGGGTATGCCCAGACGTGGGTCCCTTGCTCACTGTGCCACTGGATTCAAGCTAGCCTGGCTGAAGAAGGGTGACATACCCTGAAACCGGTCCCAGGATGCTTGTTTCCGGTCCAGGGAGGACCTGGCCTGGCAGTTCGGTCTGGACTGATTTGCATATGGCTGGGTCCAAACTGGGGTGGCGTAGTGGGCAAAAGAACGATGGATTTAACCCAGATCTTTTGACTGGGGGAGAATGTTTGCATTGTCAGCATTCCGTCCATCATTTGTTTGCTGTAACACTTTTCGCCCTAAGTGGGATGGGTATGCCCAGACGTGGGTCCCTTGCTCACTGTGCCACTGGATTCAAGCTAGCCTGGCTGAAGAAGGGTGACATACCCTGAAACCGGTCCCAGGATGCTTGTTTCCGGTCCAGGGAGGACCTGGCCTGGCAGTTCGGTCTGGACTGATTTGCATATGGCTGGGTCCAAACTGGGGTGGCGTAGTGGGCAAAAGAACGATGGATTTAACCCAGATCTTTTGACTGGGGGAGAATGTTTGCATTGTCAGCATTCCGTCCATCATTTGTTTGCTGTAACACTTTTCGCCCTAAGTGGGATGGGTATGCCCAGACGTGGGTCCCTTGCTCACTGTGCCACTGGATTCAAGCTAGCCTGGCTGAAGAAGGGTGACATACCCTGAAACCGGTCCCAGGATGCTTGTTTCCGGTCCAGGGAGGACCTGGCCTGGCAGTTCGGTCTGGACTGATTTGCATATGGCTGGGTCCAAACTGGGGTGGCGTAGTGGGCAAAAGAACGATGGATTTAACCCAGATCTTTTGACTGGGGGAGAATGTTTGCATTGTCAGCATTCCGTCCATCATTTGTTTGCTGTAACACTTTTCGCCCTAAGTGGGATGGGTATGCCCAGACGTGGGTCCCTTGCTCACTGTGCCACTGGATTCAAGCTAGCCTGGCTGAAGAAGGGTGACATACCCTGAAACCGGTCCCAGGATGCTTGTTTCCGGTCCAGGGAGGACCTGGCCTGGCAGTTCGGTCTGGACTGATTTGCATATGGCTGGGTCCAAACTGGGGTGGCGTAGTGGGCAAAAGAACGATGGATTTAACCCAGATCTTTTGACTGGGGGAGAATGTTTGCATTGTCAGCATTCCGTCCATCATTTGTTTGCTGTAACACTTTTCGCCCTAAGTGGGATGGGTATGCCCAGACGTGGGTCCCTTGCTCACTGTGCCACTGGATTCAAGCTAGCCTGGCTGAAGAAGGGTGACATACCCTGAAACCGGTCCCAGGATGCTTGTTTCCGGTCCAGGGAGGACCTGGCCTGGCAGTTCGGTCTGGACTGATTTGCATATGGCTGGGTCCAAACTGGGGTGGCGTAGTGGGCAAAAGAACGATGGATTTAACCCAGATCTTTTGACTGGGGGAGAATGTTTGCATTGTCAGCATTCCGTCCATCATTTGTTTGCTGTAACACTTTTCGCCCTAAGTGGGATGGGTATGCCCAGACGTGGGTCCCTTGCTCACTGTGCCACTGGATTCAAGCTAGCCTGGCTGAAGAAGGGTGACATACCCTGAAACCGGTCCCAGGATGCTTGTTTCCGGTCCAGGGAGGACCTGGCCTGGCAGTTCGGTCTGGACTGATTTGCATATGGCTGGGTCCAAACTGGGGTGGCGTAGTGGGCAAAAGAACGATGGATTTAACCCAGATCTTTTGACTGGGGGAGAATGTTTGCATTGTCAGCATTCCGTCCATCATTTGTTTGCTGTAACACTTTTCGCCCTAAGTGGGATGGGTATGCCCAGACGTGGGTCCCTTGCTCACTGTGCCACTGGATTCAAGCTAGCCTGGCTGAAGAAGGGTGACATACCCTGAAACCGGTCCCAGGATGCTTGTTTCCGGTCCAGGGAGGACCTGGCCTGGCAGTTCGGTCTGGACTGATTTGCATATGGCTGGGTCCAAACTGGGGTGGCGTAGTGGGCAAAAGAACGATGGATTTAACCCAGATCTTTTGACTGGGGGAGAATGTTTGCATTGTCAGCATTCCGTCCATCATTTGTTTGCTGTAACACTTTTCGCCCTAAGTGGGATGGGTATGCCCAGACGTGGGTCCCTTGCTCACTGTGCCACTGGATTCAAGCTAGCCTGGCTGAAGAAGGGTGACATACCCTGAAACCGGTCCCAGGATGCTTGTTTCCGGTCCAGGGAGGACCTGGCCTGGCAGTTCGGTCTGGACTGATTTGCATATGGCTGGGTCCAAACTGGGGTGGCGTAGTGGGCAAAAGAACGATGGATTTAACCCAGATCTTTTGACTGGGGGAGAATGTTTGCATTGTCAGCATTCCGTCCATCATTTGTTTGCTGTAACACTTTTCGCCCTAAGTGGGATGGGTATGCCCAGACGTGGGTCCCTTGCTCACTGTGCCACTGGATTCAAGCTAGCCTGGCTGAAGAAGGGTGACATACCCTGAAACCGGTCCCAGGATGCTTGTTTCCGGTCCAGGGAGGACCTGGCCTGGCAGTTCGGTCTGGACTGATTTGCATATGGCTGGGTCCAAACTGGGGTGGCGTAGTGGGCAAAAGAACGATGGATTTAACCCAGATCTTTTGACTGGGGGAGAATGTTTGCATTGTCAGCATTCCGTCCATCATTTGTTTGCTGTAACACTTTTCGCCCTAAGTGGGATGGGTATGCCCAGACGTGGGTCCCTTGCTCACTGTGCCACTGGATTCAAGCTAGCCTGGCTGAAGAAGGGTGACATACCCTGAAACCGGTCCCAGGATGCTTGTTTCCGGTCCAGGGAGGACCTGGCCTGGCAGTTCGGTCTGGACTGATTTGCATATGGCTGGGTCCAAACTGGGGTGGCGTAGTGGGCAAAAGAACGATGGATTTAACCCAGATCTTTTGACTGGGGGAGAATGTTTGCATTGTCAGCATTCCGTCCATCATTTGTTTGCTGTAACACTTTTCGCCCTAAGTGGGATGGGTATGCCCAGACGTGGGTCCCTTGCTCACTGTGCCACTGGATTCAAGCTAGCCTGGCTGAAGAAGGGTGACATACCCTGAAACCGGTCCCAGGATGCTTGTTTCCGGTCCAGGGAGGACCTGGCCTGGCAGTTCGGTCTGGACTGATTTGCATATGGCTGGGTCCAAACTGGGGTGGCGTAGTGGGCAAAAGAACGATGGATTTAACCCAGATCTTTTGACTGGGGGAGAATGTTTGCATTGTCAGCATTCCGTCCATCATTTGTTTGCTGTAACACTTTTCGCCCTAAGTGGGATGGGTATGCCCAGACGTGGGTCCCTTGCTCACTGTGCCACTGGATTCAAGCTAGCCTGGCTGAAGAAGGGTGACATACCCTGAAACCGGTCCCAGGATGCTTGTTTCCGGTCCAGGGAGGACCTGGCCTGGCAGTTCGGTCTGGACTGATTTGCATATGGCTGGGTCCAAACTGGGGTGGCGTAGTGGGCAAAAGAACGATGGATTTAACCCAGATCTTTTGACTGGGGGAGAATGTTTGCATTGTCAGCATTCCGTCCATCATTTGTTTGCTGTAACACTTTTCGCCCTAAGTGGGATGGGTATGCCCAGACGTGGGTCCCTTGCTCACTGTGCCACTGGATTCAAGCTAGCCTGGCTGAAGAAGGGTGACATACCCTGAAACCGGTCCCAGGATGCTTGTTTCCGGTCCAGGGAGGACCTGGCCTGGCAGTTCGGTCTGGACTGATTTGCATATGGCTGGGTCCAAACTGGGGTGGCGTAGTGGGCAAAAGAACGATGGATTTAACCCAGATCTTTTGACTGGGGGAGAATGTTTGCATTGTCAGCATTCCGTCCATCATTTGTTTGCTGTAACACTTTTCGCCCTAAGTGGGATGGGTATGCCCAGACGTGGGTCCCTTGCTCACTGTGCCACTGGATTCAAGCTAGCCTGGCTGAAGAAGGGTGACATACCCTGAAACCGGTCCCAGGATGCTTGTTTCCGGTCCAGGGAGGACCTGGCCTGGCAGTTCGGTCTGGACTGATTTGCATATGGCTGGGTCCAAACTGGGGTGGCGTAGTGGGCAAAAGAACGATGGATTTAACCCAGATCTTTTGACTGGGGGAGAATGTTTGCATTGTCAGCATTCCGTCCATCATTTGTTTGCTGTAACACTTTTCGCCCTAAGTGGGATGGGTATGCCCAGACGTGGGTCCCTTGCTCACTGTGCCACTGGATTCAAGCTAGCCTGGCTGAAGAAGGGTGACATACCCTGAAACCGGTCCCAGGATGCTTGTTTCCGGTCCAGGGAGGACCTGGCCTGGCAGTTCGGTCTGGACTGATTTGCATATGGCTGGGTCCAAACTGGGGTGGCGTAGTGGGCAAAAGAACGATGGATTTAACCCAGATCTTTTGACTGGGGGAGAATGTTTGCATTGTCAGCATTCCGTCCATCATTTGTTTGCTGTAACACTTTTCGCCCTAAGTGGGATGGGTATGCCCAGACGTGGGTCCCTTGCTCACTGTGCCACTGGATTCAAGCTAGCCTGGCTGAAGAAGGGTGACATACCCTGAAACCGGTCCCAGGATGCTTGTTTCCGGTCCAGGGAGGACCTGGCCTGGCAGTTCGGTCTGGACTGATTTGCATATGGCTGGGTCCAAACTGGGGTGGCGTAGTGGGCAAAAGAACGATGGATTTAACCCAGATCTTTTGACTGGGGGAGAATGTTTGCATTGTCAGCATTCCGTCCATCATTTGTTTGCTGTAACACTTTTCGCCCTAAGTGGGATGGGTATGCCCAGACGTGGGTCCCTTGCTCACTGTGCCACTGGATTCAAGCTAGCCTGGCTGAAGAAGGGTGACATACCCTGAAACCGGTCCCAGGATGCTTGTTTCCGGTCCAGGGAGGACCTGGCCTGGCAGTTCGGTCTGGACTGATTTGCATATGGCTGGGTCCAAACTGGGGTGGCGTAGTGGGCAAAAGAACGATGGATTTAACCCAGATCTTTTGACTGGGGGAGAATGTTTGCATTGTCAGCATTCCGTCCATCATTTGTTTGCTGTAACACTTTTCGCCCTAAGTGGGATGGGTATGCCCAGACGTGGGTCCCTTGCTCACTGTGCCACTGGATTCAAGCTAGCCTGGCTGAAGAAGGGTGACATACCCTGAAACCGGTCCCAGGATGCTTGTTTCCGGTCCAGGGAGGACCTGGCCTGGCAGTTCGGTCTGGACTGATTTGCATATGGCTGGGTCCAAACTGGGGTGGCGTAGTGGGCAAAAGAACGATGGATTTAACCCAGATCTTTTGACTGGGGGAGAATGTTTGCATTGTCAGCATTCCGTCCATCATTTGTTTGCTGTAACACTTTTCGCCCTAAGTGGGATGGGTATGCCCAGACGTGGGTCCCTTGCTCACTGTGCCACTGGATTCAAGCTAGCCTGGCTGAAGAAGGGTGACATACCCTGAAACCGGTCCCAGGATGCTTGTTTCCGGTCCAGGGAGGACCTGGCCTGGCAGTTCGGTCTGGACTGATTTGCATATGGCTGGGTCCAAACTGGGGTGGCGTAGTGGGCAAAAGAACGATGGATTTAACCCAGATCTTTTGACTGGGGGAGAATGTTTGCATTGTCAGCATTCCGTCCATCATTTGTTTGCTGTAACACTTTTCGCCCTAAGTGGGATGGGTATGCCCAGACGTGGGTCCCTTGCTCACTGTGCCACTGGATTCAAGCTAGCCTGGCTGAAGAAGGGTGACATACCCTGAAACCGGTCCCAGGATGCTTGTTTCCGGTCCAGGGAGGACCTGGCCTGGCAGTTCGGTCTGGACTGATTTGCATATGGCTGGGTCCAAACTGGGGTGGCGTAGTGGGCAAAAGAACGATGGATTTAACCCAGATCTTTTGACTGGGGGAGAATGTTTGCATTGTCAGCATTCCGTCCATCATTTGTTTGCTGTAACACTTTTCGCCCTAAGTGGGATGGGTATGCCCAGACGTGGGTCCCTTGCTCACTGTGCCACTGGATTCAAGCTAGCCTGGCTGAAGAAGGGTGACATACCCTGAAACCGGTCCCAGGATGCTTGTTTCCGGTCCAGGGAGGACCTGGCCTGGCAGTTCGGTCTGGACTGATTTGCATATGGCTGGGTCCAAACTGGGGTGGCGTAGTGGGCAAAAGAACGATGGATTTAACCCAGATCTTTTGACTGGGGGAGAATGTTTGCATTGTCAGCATTCCGTCCATCATTTGTTTGCTGTAACACTTTTCGCCCTAAGTGGGATGGGTATGCCCAGACGTGGGTCCCTTGCTCACTGTGCCACTGGATTCAAGCTAGCCTGGCTGAAGAAGGGTGACATACCCTGAAACCGGTCCCAGGATGCTTGTTTCCGGTCCAGGGAGGACCTGGCCTGGCAGTTCGGTCTGGACTGATTTGCATATGGCTGGGTCCAAACTGGGGTGGCGTAGTGGGCAAAAGAACGATGGATTTAACCCAGATCTTTTGACTGGGGGAGAATGTTTGCATTGTCAGCATTCCGTCCATCATTTGTTTGCTGTAACACTTTTCGCCCTAAGTGGGATGGGTATGCCCAGACGTGGGTCCCTTGCTCACTGTGCCACTGGATTCAAGCTAGCCTGGCTGAAGAAGGGTGACATACCCTGAAACCGGTCCCAGGATGCTTGTTTCCGGTCCAGGGAGGACCTGGCCTGGCAGTTCGGTCTGGACTGATTTGCATATGGCTGGGTCCAAACTGGGGTGGCGTAGTGGGCAAAAGAACGATGGATTTAACCCAGATCTTTTGACTGGGGGAGAATGTTTGCATTGTCAGCATTCCGTCCATCATTTGTTTGCTGTAACACTTTTCGCCCTAAGTGGGATGGGTATGCCCAGACGTGGGTCCCTTGCTCACTGTGCCACTGGATTCAAGCTAGCCTGGCTGAAGAAGGGTGACATACCCTGAAACCGGTCCCAGGATGCTTGTTTCCGGTCCAGGGAGGACCTGGCCTGGCAGTTCGGTCTGGACTGATTTGCATATGGCTGGGTCCAAACTGGGGTGGCGTAGTGGGCAAAAGAACGATGGATTTAACCCAGATCTTTTGACTGGGGGAGAATGTTTGCATTGTCAGCATTCCGTCCATCATTTGTTTGCTGTAACACTTTTCGCCCTAAGTGGGATGGGTATGCCCAGACGTGGGTCCCTTGCTCACTGTGCCACTGGATTCAAGCTAGCCTGGCTGAAGAAGGGTGACATACCCTGAAACCGGTCCCAGGATGCTTGTTTCCGGTCCAGGGAGGACCTGGCCTGGCAGTTCGGTCTGGACTGATTTGCATATGGCTGGGTCCAAACTGGGGTGGCGTAGTGGGCAAAAGAACGATGGATTTAACCCAGATCTTTTGACTGGGGGAGAATGTTTGCATTGTCAGCATTCCGTCCATCATTTGTTTGCTGTAACACTTTTCGCCCTAAGTGGGATGGGTATGCCCAGACGTGGGTCCCTTGCTCACTGTGCCACTGGATTCAAGCTAGCCTGGCTGAAGAAGGGTGACATACCCTGAAACCGGTCCCAGGATGCTTGTTTCCGGTCCAGGGAGGACCTGGCCTGGCAGTTCGGTCTGGACTGATTTGCATATGGCTGGGTCCAAACTGGGGTGGCGTAGTGGGCAAAAGAACGATGGATTTAACCCAGATCTTTTGACTGGGGGAGAATGTTTGCATTGTCAGCATTCCGTCCATCATTTGTTTGCTGTAACACTTTTCGCCCTAAGTGGGATGGGTATGCCCAGACGTGGGTCCCTTGCTCACTGTGCCACTGGATTCAAGCTAGCCTGGCTGAAGAAGGGTGACATACCCTGAAACCGGTCCCAGGATGCTTGTTTCCGGTCCAGGGAGGACCTGGCCTGGCAGTTCGGTCTGGACTGATTTGCATATGGCTGGGTCCAAACTGGGGTGGCGTAGTGGGCAAAAGAACGATGGATTTAACCCAGATCTTTTGACTGGGGGAGAATGTTTGCATTGTCAGCATTCCGTCCATCATTTGTTTGCTGTAACACTTTTCGCCCTAAGTGGGATGGGTATGCCCAGACGTGGGTCCCTTGCTCACTGTGCCACTGGATTCAAGCTAGCCTGGCTGAAGAAGGGTGACATACCCTGAAACCGGTCCCAGGATGCTTGTTTCCGGTCCAGGGAGGACCTGGCCTGGCAGTTCGGTCTGGACTGATTTGCATATGGCTGGGTCCAAACTGGGGTGGCGTAGTGGGCAAAAGAACGATGGATTTAACCCAGATCTTTTGACTGGGGGAGAATGTTTGCATTGTCAGCATTCCGTCCATCATTTGTTTGCTGTAACACTTTTCGCCCTAAGTGGGATGGGTATGCCCAGACGTGGGTCCCTTGCTCACTGTGCCACTGGATTCAAGCTAGCCTGGCTGAAGAAGGGTGACATACCCTGAAACCGGTCCCAGGATGCTTGTTTCCGGTCCAGGGAGGACCTGGCCTGGCAGTTCGGTCTGGACTGATTTGCATATGGCTGGGTCCAAACTGGGGTGGCGTAGTGGGCAAAAGAACGATGGATTTAACCCAGATCTTTTGACTGGGGGAGAATGTTTGCATTGTCAGCATTCCGTCCATCATTTGTTTGCTGTAACACTTTTCGCCCTAAGTGGGATGGGTATGCCCAGACGTGGGTCCCTTGCTCACTGTGCCACTGGATTCAAGCTAGCCTGGCTGAAGAAGGGTGACATACCCTGAAACCGGTCCCAGGATGCTTGTTTCCGGTCCAGGGAGGACCTGGCCTGGCAGTTCGGTCTGGACTGATTTGCATATGGCTGGGTCCAAACTGGGGTGGCGTAGTGGGCAAAAGAACGATGGATTTAACCCAGATCTTTTGACTGGGGGAGAATGTTTGCATTGTCAGCATTCCGTCCATCATTTGTTTGCTGTAACACTTTTCGCCCTAAGTGGGATGGGTATGCCCAGACGTGGGTCCCTTGCTCACTGTGCCACTGGATTCAAGCTAGCCTGGCTGAAGAAGGGTGACATACCCTGAAACCGGTCCCAGGATGCTTGTTTCCGGTCCAGGGAGGACCTGGCCTGGCAGTTCGGTCTGGACTGATTTGCATATGGCTGGGTCCAAACTGGGGTGGCGTAGTGGGCAAAAGAACGATGGATTTAACCCAGATCTTTTGACTGGGGGAGAATGTTTGCATTGTCAGCATTCCGTCCATCATTTGTTTGCTGTAACACTTTTCGCCCTAAGTGGGATGGGTATGCCCAGACGTGGGTCCCTTGCTCACTGTGCCACTGGATTCAAGCTAGCCTGGCTGAAGAAGGGTGACATACCCTGAAACCGGTCCCAGGATGCTTGTTTCCGGTCCAGGGAGGACCTGGCCTGGCAGTTCGGTCTGGACTGATTTGCATATGGCTGGGTCCAAACTGGGGTGGCGTAGTGGGCAAAAGAACGATGGATTTAACCCAGATCTTTTGACTGGGGGAGAATGTTTGCATTGTCAGCATTCCGTCCATCATTTGTTTGCTGTAACACTTTTCGCCCTAAGTGGGATGGGTATGCCCAGACGTGGGTCCCTTGCTCACTGTGCCACTGGATTCAAGCTAGCCTGGCTGAAGAAGGGTGACATACCCTGAAACCGGTCCCAGGATGCTTGTTTCCGGTCCAGGGAGGACCTGGCCTGGCAGTTCGGTCTGGACTGATTTGCATATGGCTGGGTCCAAACTGGGGTGGCGTAGTGGGCAAAAGAACGATGGATTTAACCCAGATCTTTTGACTGGGGGAGAATGTTTGCATTGTCAGCATTCCGTCCATCATTTGTTTGCTGTAACACTTTTCGCCCTAAGTGGGATGGGTATGCCCAGACGTGGGTCCCTTGCTCACTGTGCCACTGGATTCAAGCTAGCCTGGCTGAAGAAGGGTGACATACCCTGAAACCGGTCCCAGGATGCTTGTTTCCGGTCCAGGGAGGACCTGGCCTGGCAGTTCGGTCTGGACTGATTTGCATATGGCTGGGTCCAAACTGGGGTGGCGTAGTGGGCAAAAGAACGATGGATTTAACCCAGATCTTTTGACTGGGGGAGAATGTTTGCATTGTCAGCATTCCGTCCATCATTTGTTTGCTGTAACACTTTTCGCCCTAAGTGGGATGGGTATGCCCAGACGTGGGTCCCTTGCTCACTGTGCCACTGGATTCAAGCTAGCATGGCTGAAGAAGGGTGACATACCCTGAAACCGGTCCCAGGATGCTTGTTTCCGGTCCAGGGAGGACCTGGCCTGGCAGTTCGGTCTGGACTGATTTGCATATGGCTGGGTCCAAACTGGGGTGGCGTAGTGGGCAAAAGAACGATGGATTTAACCCAGATCTTTTGACTGGGGGAGAATGTTTGCATTGTCAGCATTCCGTCCATCATTTGCTTGCTGTAACACTTTTCGCCCTAAGTGGGATGGGTATGCCCAGACGTGGGACCCTTGCTCACTGTGCCAGTGGATTCAAGCTAGCCTGGCTGAAGAAGGGTGACATACCCTGAAACCGGTCCCAGGATGCTTGTTTCCGGTCCAGGGAGGACCTGGCCTGGCAGTTCGGTCTGGACTGATTTGCATATGGCTGGGTCCAAACTGGGGTGGCGTAGTGGGCAAAAGAACGATGGATTTAACCCAGATCTTTTGACTGGGGGAGAATGTTTGCATTGTCAGCATTCCGTCCATCATTTGTTTGCTGTAACACTTTTCGCCCTAAGTGGGATGGGTATGCCCAGACGTGGGTCCCTTGCTCACTGTGCCACTGGATTCAAGCTAGCCTGGCTGAAGAAGGGTGACATACCCTGAAACCGGTCCCAGGATGCTTGTTTCCGGTCCAGGGAGGACCTGGCCTGGCAGTTCGGTCTGGACTGATTTGCATATGGCTGGGTCCAAACTGGGGTGGCGTAGTGGGCAAAAGAACGATGGATTTAACCCAGATCTTTTGACTGGGGGAGAATGTTTGCATTGTCAGCATTCCGTCCATCATTTGTTTGCTGTAACACTTTTTGCCCTAAGTGGGATGGGTATGCCCAGACGTGGGTCCCTTGCTCACTGTGCCACTGGATTCAAGCTAGCCTGGCTGAAGAAGGGTGACATACCCTGAAACCGGTCCCAGGATGCTTGTTTCCGGTCCAGGGAGGACCTGGCCTGGCAGTTCGGTCTGGACTGATTTGCATATGGCTGGGTCCAAACTGGGGTGGCGTAGTGGGCAAAAGAACGATGGATTTAACCCAGATCTTTTGACTGGGGGAGAATGTTTGCATTGTCAGCATTCCGTCCATCATTTGTTTGCTGTAACACTTTTCGCCCTAAGTGGGATGGGTATGCCCAGACGTGGGTCCCTTGCTCACTGTGCCACTGGATTCAAGCTAGCCTGGCTGAAGAAGGGTGACATACCCTGAAACCGGTCCCAGGATGCTTGTTTCCGGTCCAGGGAGGACCTGGCCTGGCAGTTCGGTCTGGACTGATTTGCATATGGCTGGGTCCAAACTGGGGTGGCGTAGTGGGCAAAAGAACGATGGATTTAACCCAGATCTTTTGACTGGGGGAGAATGTTTGCATTGTCAGCATTCCGTCCATCATTTGTTTGCTGTAACACTTTTCGCCCTAAGTGGGATGGGTATGCCCAGACGTGGGTCCCTTGCTCACTGTGCCACTGGATTCAAGCTAGCCTGGCTGAAGAAGGGTGACATACCCTGAAACCGGTCCCAGGATGCTTGTTTCCGGTCCAGGGAGGACCTGGCCTGGCAGTTCGGTCTGGACTGATTTGCATATGGCTGGGTCCAAACTGGGGTGGCGTAGTGGGCAAAAGAACGATGGATTTAACCCAGATCTTTTGACTGGGGGAGAATGTTTGCATTGTCAGCATTCCGTCCATCATTTGTTTGCTGTAACACTTTTCGCCCTAAGTGGGATGGGTATGCCCAGACGTGGGTCCCTTGCTCACTGTGCCACTGGATTCAAGCTAGCCTGGCTGAAGAAGGGTGACATACCCTGAAACCGGTCCCAGGATGCTTGTTTCCGGTCCAGGGAGGACCTGGCCTGGCAGTTCGGTCTGGACTGATTTGCATATGGCTGGGTCCAAACTGGGGTGGCGTAGTGGGCAAAAGAACGATGGATTTAACCCAGATCTTTTGACTGGGGGAGAATGTTTGCATTGTCAGCATTCCGTCCATCATTTGTTTGCTGTAACACTTTTCGCCCTAAGTGGGATGGGTATGCCCAGACGTGGGTCCCTTGCTCACTGTGCCACTGGATTCAAGCTAGCCTGGCTGAAGAAGGGTGACATACCCTGAAACCGGTCCCAGGATGCTTGTTTCCGGTCCAGGGAGGACCTGGCCTGGCAGTTCGGTCTGGACTGATTTGCATATGGCTGGGTCCAAACTGGGGTGGCGTAGTGGGCAAAAGAACGATGGATTTAACCCAGATCTTTTGACTGGGGGAGAATGTTTGCATTGTCAGCATTCCGTCCATCATTTGTTTGCTGTAACACTTTTCGCCCTAAGTGGGATGGGTATGCCCAGACGTGGGTCCCTTGCTCACTGTGCCACTGGATTCAAGCTAGCCTGGCTGAAGAAGGGTGACATACCCTGAAACCGGTCCCAGGATGCTTGTTTCCGGTCCAGGGAGGACCTGGCCTGGCAGTTCGGTCTGGACTGATTTGCATATGGCTGGGTCCAAACTGGGGTGGCGTAGTGGGCAAAAGAACGATGGATTTAACCCAGATCTTTTGACTGGGGGAGAATGTTTGCATTGTCAGCATTCCGTCCATCATTTGTTTGCTGTAACACTTTTCGCCCTAAGTGGGATGGGTATGCCCAGACGTGGGTCCCTTGCTCACTGTGCCACTGGATTCAAGCTAGCCTGGCTGAAGAAGGGTGACATACCCTGAAACCGGTCCCAGGATGCTTGTTTCCGGTCCAGGGAGGACCTGGCCTGGCAGTTCGGTCTGGACTGATTTGCATATGGCTGGGTCCAAACTGGGGTGGCGTAGTGGGCAAAAGAACGATGGATTTAACCCAGATCTTTTGACTGGGGGAGAATGTTTGCATTGTCAGCATTCCGTCCATCATTTGTTTGCTGTAACACTTTTCGCCCTAAGTGGGATGGGTATGCCCAGACGTGGGTCCCTTGCTCACTGTGCCACTGGATTCAAGCTAGCCTGGCTGAAGAAGGGTGACATACCCTGAAACCGGTCCCAGGATGCTTGTTTCCGGTCCAGGGAGGACCTGGCCTGGCAGTTCGGTCTGGACTGATTTGCATATGGCTGGGTCCAAACTGGGGTGGCGTAGTGGGCAAAAGAACGATGGATTTAACCCAGATCTTTTGACTGGGGGAGAATGTTTGCATTGTCAGCATTCCGTCCATTATTTGTTTGCTGTTACACTTTTTGCCCTAAGTGGGATGGGTATGCCCAGACGTGGGTCCCTTGCTCACTGTGCCACTGGATTCAAGCTAGCCTGGCTGAAGAAAGGTGACATACCCTGAAACCGGTCCCAGGATGCTTGTTTCCGGTCCAGGGAGAACCTGGCCTGGCAGTTCGGTCTGGACTGATTTGCATATGGCTGGGTCCAAACTGGGGTGGCGTAGTGGGCAAAAGAACGATGGATTTAACCCAGATCTTTTGACTGGGGGAGAATGTTTGCATTGTCAGCATTCCGTCCATCATTTGTTTGCTGTAACACTCTTTGAGCATGAGAACCTTAGCAGAGCTATCCTTCAGGTATTGTAGGACCAAACGCTGCCTCCTTTTGACCCTTAAACCGTTCACATTCCAACACAGTATTTCCAGGAATTCCTCTCCTACCGGACCCACCCTATCCCCATCATCAATGTTCCAGTTCAAATAACATTTGATGACACCAGTTATGCTAAATGAGGGCAATTTTTCATGTTTTTTTGTTTTTACCCCTATGCTCCCCACCACCACTCGTGCTCCCCCCCCCGACACTCCCTCTCCCTGGGAACCCTCCCTGACTACCTATTGGCTGATGCCAATTCGAGCTGCTGTCCACCGACACGCAGAATTATCCTGTGGGGAAAAAAAAAACTAGTTCTCACCACGCAATAAAATGATGGATACCTTAACTAGCTACTAGATTTATTGAGAGCCAAAAAGCATCTGCCTCCTCTGGTGTTTGAAAATGATACATTTTATTGGCCCACATCACTTTAAGGATGCAGGAAATCTCAACTGAACTTGAGCGCCCATTTCTTTTAGAGGGTCTATCCGCTTGCCTAATTCCCACCTTCTATCTTCTGTCACCCGCGATATGTCGGACCTTATCTTGAAAGACAAATCCTGGACCTGAGTGGTTTTTTGTTTAATGGCAGCCCCCAGAGGTTTTTCCTTAAGGGTGTATGATTGTATGTTCACCAAAATTTTGCTGGGCTTCTTCCGACTGGAATTTAATTTAAAGGGGTCACGGTGTACCCGTTGAATTTCAGATTCCAGAGTTGGGGTGGAGGCGACAAGCGGGAAGGCTTTAACCAAAATGTCAATTATAAAAGCTTTAACCTTATCCCCTTCCACCCCTCCTTGATATCCAGGATCCTGATGTTGTTCCTTCTAGAGATGTTTTCCAACCTTTCCAACCTGTCTGATAAGTCCTTCTCCTTCAATTTAAGCCTGACCACTTCCTGGGTGTTGTCCTCTACATCTGATCCTAACTCTAGAACCTTGTTTTCCAAAACCTCCATACGCTGAGTCAAAACTGATAAATTTTCTTCCAGACTACTGCATGTATCTTGAATTCTCTTCTGATCGGTTTCTGAGGTAAAAAATCGTTCTTTAATTTCTAATGATAACTGGCTCAACAACCCCTGCACTGAGTCTAAGCCGAGTGTGTCTTTAGTACTGTCCTTGGCAACTTTACTTGATGTTAGATCTTTACGTGCTAACAGATCGTTGGACCCAGGTGCCGGGACAGAGTCTCTTAGTACCGAAAATCTATTTGTATCAGAAATTGCTGGGTGTAACAGGATACCATTCTCTGGCGGGGTGGCTCCCCCCACCGAGGTTTCCATATTAGGCTGTGGGTTCAATTTAAAGTATGACCTAAGAGAGGGTGTCACTCTTGGACCTCCTGGGGCTAATCTTTTTTTTCTCTCTTTTATGGGAATGGCCTAACCTAGTTTAACGGGGAGGCTTTTACTTTTATTTTTGCCAGACGGAGGAACTGGGAGCTGCCTAATTTGTAACTCCGCTTGTGGGGTTGCCTCTTTACTAAGAAAGGTATTAGGTCTTAGTTTATAGCATTTCCCAATTGACAGTTCACTATCAGGTTTGTTTGTTGAATACCTGCCCTTGTGTTGAGTCACTAGCCCACCCCCTTTAATTACATTCTCCTTACCCTCAACTGTATCCATATGCATATATCCTGCATCTTGCCTCTGCCTCGCCCTCTCAGCCTGCTTTTCCTGTTTCAGGACTCCAAGGTGGAGGCCCCTATCCACAGGAGAGCCTCCTCCACAAAGCGAAGCCGCCAGGGCAGGCAAACTGCTACTGGCAGGAGCCACACAGCACCCCTGGGTTTTTTCCAAGGAGCTGCGTGTACCGCAGGTGCTGGCTCTGCCAAAGTCTACCCTGGAACAGAAACCAGGTTTCCTGGGTCGGAAGAAGGAGCGACGCGCCGCTCGAGATTCTCCGAGCGCGCCGGCAACCCTAAAAAAAGCAAAACCAACACACATCGGCGGGGCTCGGCGATCTTCAGATTACAAAATTACTGCGGCTTCGGCGTCGGAAATGAAATGATCGAACAGAGGAGCTTCCGCTCACCCTGGAGACAGTCACAGGTAAGGTACGGTGAGAAAGTGAAGAAAATAAGGAAAGCGAGAAACGTTGAGCGTTAGTTCATATCTGCTTGGTGGTGAGTTCTATGTCAGCGGTCGGTGGCGAGCAGCTCCCGGCCGGCTTCCTAGCGGGCCGCCATGTTCCCCACTTAAAAAAAAAACCTGCATTGCAGTTTCTACCTCATTCATGGCTATTGCTGCTTCATTTCGAATAATTGGTTGTCCCAGTGGATCTTTAGTCAGTGGACCAGAACTTTGATTGCTTTGTGACCTTTTTCTAGCTATTTCAGCTGCAATAGTACCTTCTTGTTCAATCTCATCATTTAACATTTGTAGGTAGGTTGGAAAAACCGTGCACTGAATGCTGTTTTAGTTGCATTAAAAGAATCTTCATAGCAGTCAAAATCTCCAAGTAATTCTGTTTCACTATGCCAAGTGTTGAACAGTTGCAGAAGTGTGAAATAGAAAAATTCTCTCTTATCTGCAGTTTCACAACTCAGTTTTCTGTCGTTAATAAGATTCCCTTTCACATGTTTCACTAAACATCCATCACATCCAATCACTGCATATTTTTCTTCTTTTATATTTTCTCTAACATTCTTTTTAAATGTGTAATGCTGAAGTCTGTCATACAGACATAGTTTTTCAAGATGTGGACTCCATTTGGGATAGTATGTGTTAGAAATGGGATTTCTGGTTGGCTAGGGCTTGCGCCTAAGCCAGGCAGAAACCACCACTCTAGTCATGGCAAGGGAGTTACACGCTGAAGATAATCCCTGCTCACCCCCTTGGTAGCTTGGCACGAGCAGTCAGGCTTATCCCAGAGGCAATGTGTAAACCATTTGCGCAACACACACACACAGCAGCAACACATTAGGCACACCACAAAAGAAACTCCACACAAGGTTATATAAAAAATAGCCTTTGTATTATCCAAAACACATTAGAATCATAATCACACAATATACACTGTGCCAACTGGCACTAGGCAATAGTCACAGGGGATTATATACATGACAGGGCCAATCGGGCCACTGTCAGAACCATTACAAAGCACAAGTAGTAAATGACACAGCCAGTAACTACTGGCGAAATACTGTACTCAGCATTAGCATTAGCAACATAAACACATTATGTCTGCATCACATTAGGCATAAAACACATCATGCATAATCATCATAAGCATAAACACATTATGCAACCTCTGTAGGCATCACATTAGGGCCACACTGACCCCAGGCCAACTGGCCTTCCTCTGGGGGCTCAAATGCCCTTTGTCCCAAATGTCAGGGCGTGATTATAGGACCCTCCTGGGCCCTCTGGCTGCCTTGGCAGCAAAAACACTGTGCGCAATGCGCTGGGGGCGTGGGGTGCGTCTCACCCCTTCCTTGTCACCTTTAGGAACTGTCCCCCATGCTGCAGCTGCCCGCGCTCTCGTGGTGCAGCTGAGAATCACCTTTGGCACTGCCGTGCCTCCTGAGCCCCCACTGGGACTCTGCAGACAAGATTGCCCAACGTTGCAGCTGCCCTCCAACAGGCGGGTCAGCTGTGAGGAAATCGGCACCCAAGCACTGGCACCACCATGCCTGTCAGGTCCCACTCCGGGACTTATGGCCCAAAAGGAACTCGGCACAGGCACCACGGTACCTCAGGGAGCGCCAGCACCGCTCCGCTCTGCCCCACTCACTGGGGCTTCTCCTGGTGCTTTTGCGGCCCAACAACAAAAGAAAGGGAAAGGCTCCAGTGCAGCCCCACTCACCGGGGCCTTGGATTCCTTGCTGGACGCAGCAGGATTCTGGCAGGGGAGGCCCGCGAGGCTTCGGTCCCCTCTCCCTGGTATCTGGTGAGCACGCGGGGCTCCGCCACCACTGGCAGGCACACGGGGGATCCCTCAGCCCGGAGCGGAGTCTCCATCGATCCCCGTCCTCTTCACGGCCGCAGGCGCTCGGGGCTTCCCCTCCTCAAATCTCCACACAGGGAGGTCCCGCCTCCAAACAGGCTTCACCTTTTGCCTGATTCCGCGGGAGGCAGGAAGAGCCGTCACGAGGCTCCGTCTCTCCCGTGTCGTGGTTGGCACATCGGAGCTCCTTGGCCCCGCCCACAACCAGGCAGCGGCCTGACTTCCGGTTCTCACGGCGCTCCTCTCCTCCGGACAAAATGCGAGGTGGGCTCCCGCTTCTCAAGGCTTGCAAATGCAGGGTGGGCTCCCGCTTTCAAAAAGGCATCAATGCGGGCGGGCTCCCGCTCAAAAGGCATCAATGCGGGGTGGGTTCCCGCTTTCCTTCCAGCAATGCGGGGGAGTCCCCACGTCGGAATTCCCTCTGATGATGTCGCAGCTCAGCTCTGCAGAGCCCTCGCACTCCTCTTGAAAAGTAGATAGAGCGCCCACGAGGCCCTAAGGCCCCAACAGTTTCAGGGCAAAGGCTGGGCCCAGGCATGCCAGCTCACAGGGCCCTCCAGCAGGGAGGCAGTCCCTCGTGGCGGTTCCTCCTGGGGCCCAGCAGCAGCAAGTCACAAGGAAGCACACAACATGGGGTCACAGCCCCAGTATATATACAACATTTTCCTTTGTTCTGCCCTGGCACAGGGCTGGGGGAACCAGTCCCAACTGGTTCTGGGGGGTATTGGAGCACTTTGTTTACAGGGCTCCTCTTCCCCTTTGTCAGGTGGGGGCTCGGTCATCAGACACATCACAGGGGGGCGGAGCCAGCATTCACCCAGGCAGGCACAGACCTATTCAGGGTCATGGGACTACTCCTCCCACTACTCCAAATGCAGTTCCCCTATTCAGCCTAGCGCTGACTCACCCTGCCCTCCCTGGAGCCACACACACCTCACCAGCCCCTGTCACTCCACAGCCAGACATGCAATACACGTCAGGCAGGCAGACACATAGCACACAGAAATGCCAACTTCTAAAAGTGGCATTTCTAAAATAGTGATAATAAATCTGCGCACACCATTGCGCAGCATTTATTATTACTATTCCAACCATACCAAACTTGACCACGCTGCTCCTCTCATATCAGGAATTACCACTGAAACACTTATCAGGGAATCCCCAATGCATTCCTATGAGACGGCAGCCTCACCCCAGTGAGCAACCAAAATGGCTGTTTGTCACTACCAGGACATGTCACGCACTTAAGGTACATGTCCTACCTTTTACCTACAATGCACCCTGCCCATAGGGCTAGCTAGGGCCTACCTTAGGGGTGACTGACATGCAGTAAAAAGAGGGGTCACAGACGTGGCACACACTTTAGGTTTCATGTCACAGCGGCAGTAACACTGCGCGCACAGGCCCTGCAATGGCAGAGGCCTGAGACAGGTTTGAAAGGCTACTTTGGTGGGTGGCGCAATCAGCACTGCAATCCCACCAGTTGCATTTAATTTACCGGCCCCGGGTATCTGAGATACCACTTTACAAGGGACTGACAGGTAAATTAAATATGCCAAACAGGTGTAGACCAATCTTACCATGTTTACCACAGAGAGCACAAGCACTTTACACTGGACAGCAGTGCTAAAGTGCCCAGAGTCCTAGAACCACCAACACCATGTCAGAAAAAAGGCTAGGAGGAAGGCAAAAAGTTCAGGGATGACCCTTCAAAAAGGGCTAAGTCCAACACAACCCTCTTCCAGCCAAAACGCAGGGCAGACGAATCACCACCTTGATGGGCTTCCCTGCTTTGGGCGATAGGACATGGACGCGGTCCCGCAACTGCAGGGGCACACTCCAGTTCTATGCCATTCTAAACCCATGTGGTTCCCTCTGTCAAAGCTCCCAGGACCAACTAAGCTACCCCACTGGTACTCTCTAGCTGTCCGTGGCCAGGACCAGAACCAGGACCAGGCCCTCGGCCTCCCAGATGTCTCTGGTCCTTGCCATCTCACAGAGTGGGGGGCAGTAACCCCTGGCACATAGTAACCATTCTCCACTCTTCCTCGCATCAGTGCAGTTCTAAACTGCCACTGATCCTCCAACCTAGGGTCCGCACCCTCAGGCTGACCAGAGGTCTCGGGCGAGGCTCTCCTCCCCTTACCTCTCCTTCTGGTGTTCCGCACTCTCCTCCTTGGAGAGGCACCCTCAGAACACAACTCTCCCACCAGTTCAGGACCTCTCTCCAGCAACTGGTCTCCCAACCTAGGATCTAAACCCTCAGGTTGCACCGGGGTCAGAGGCGAGGACTCCCTCCGCACCCCTTTCCAGAGTTCTGCCCTCTCCCACCTGGAGTGGTACCCCCAGAAGCCAAAACGGTAGGGACACTGATTACAGATGTCCTTCCCTCCAGGTCAGGCAGAACCTGAACCTGGCCTCCCAACCCAGGGACTAAACCCTGCGGTTGAACCGGGGTCAGAGGCGAGGACTCCCTCTCTCTTCACCCACTTCCAGAGTTCTGCACCCTCCCACCTGGAGCGGTACCTCTAGAAGACAAACCGGGCAGGACACTGGTTACAGATGTCCTTCCCTCCAGGTCAGGCAGAACCTGAACCTGGCCTCCCAACCCAGGGACTAAACCCTGTGGTTGAACACTTGCCTGGCACACCAGTACTTCCGGGGGCGCACACAGCTTCCCCCTGAGGGTAACACATACCTCATGTGTTGCGTGACAGTCTGCCTGGCGCTGATCTCCCGACCCCTGTCCATCTGACAGTGCGTGAAGACCCCCCATGACAGAAGTGGTGTCACCATGGTCACTCCTAGGAGACTCAGCCCTTCTGGCTGGCCCCTGACCCACTGGTTCTTCCACTGGGGACTCACTCCCCCTCTTACCCCTCTCACCCCTCCATCTGGACTTCTGCACCCTCCACTTAGGAGCGGCACTGCCAGACACCAGAACCGCTGGAGCTCCGTTTACAGACGCTCCAGGTTCTCCTGACACTAGGAGATCCCCCTCAAATGGTCTACTAGTACAGCCTAGGCTCACCACCTGGTGTTCCCTTAGGGAACCCTCCAGGCCCTGAGACTGGGTTTCGGGCACCTTGGGACACAACCCACTCTCACTCCTTCTTCGCTGAGACAGGACGTGAGCCCCTACACCCCTCCCACTACACCGGGACCTAGCTGGGCTACTCTGAACCTCTCCCACCACTCTGGGCTGGAAGATACCTGAGCCACTCCTTTTAGGATCACTCCCAAATGCCTCTTCAGACCCCCTGGTACTCACCCAGAGGTCTGCCTCCCGTGCGAGCTCCCTGGGATCAGAGAACTCACACTCCAACAGGTGTTGGCGCAACCCCGGAAAACAATTACTGAACATGTGCTCTCTGATAAACAGATTGAACAGCCCTTCAAAATCATTTGCCGTGCTACCCATCACCCAACCTTCCAGTGCATCACAACACTCATCCACAAACTCCCCCCAAGACTGGTGAGACAGTTTCCTACTGCCCCTGAACCTCAACCTATACCCTTCAGGTGTGACACCCTCTTCCTGGGAACTAGGTACCACGCTCTGGGATCTGGGAGTGGGACTTCCAACACTGGACTCACTTTTGCTGCCACCACTGGACCCCACCCTCACTGGTGAATCCAGACCACTAAAACTACACTCAGGGGACATATTCTCACGAGTTAGCTTTTCTCTGGCGAAGGCCCTCTCTGCCTCCGCCATCCTCTCCTGCACTAGGACCCTCTCAGTCTCTAGCTTTTTCTCTTCAAGGCCCAACGCCTTGAGACTCAACTCCTGGGCCAACAAGGCCTTTTTCTCCTCCACACCCAGCTGTGTTATCTCCTTGGCATGCTCTAACTTGAGCTTCTCCAAAGCCAGCTGATGCTCCCTTTCTTCCCTCCTATCCACCCACTCCTTTGGGGACAGGGATGGGGCACTGCCCCCGGCACTGGACCCAGCAAGGGACTCCATATCTATGGGGTCCTCACTACCTACTGGCGTCCCTGCCCTGTCATTTTCTCTCTCCTGTGCAGGCTCTTCAAGACCTCCCTCAAAACCACCACTTAGGTATGCGGAGGGGTAATCTGAAAGGTCCACCGAGGGCTCTAAGGGTTCTCCCCTGCGGAGGGCTTCATAGAGGAACAGTGTTCTGAAGATGTTACCTACTATGGGTATCCCCCTTTCTCTGCAGAAATCCTCTAGCTCCTCCCTAGTGTACTCCATTAGGTCATCCTCATTATAGATGAACCCCATCTTGGCAAGATACACAACCCACAGTGTAACAGGAGAACATAATTCAAAAAAATTACACTTTTAGGAGAAAACAAAAATCAGGAAAAATAATCCCCAAACCTGTGATTATCTAAATGCAGAGTTTGTAGTGCAACCAGTTGTCGCTGTGGTACTGCGCAAACGCAAGTCCTATCCTCACCGCTGCCAACCAATGTTAGAAATGGGATTTCTGGTTGGCTAGGGCTTGCGCCTAAGCCAGGCAGAAACCCACTCTAGTCAGGGCAAGGGAGTTACACGCTGAAGATAACCCCTGCTCACCCCCTTGGTAGCTTGGCACGAGCAGTCAGGCTTATCCCAGAGGCAATGTGTAAAGTGTTCGCGCAACACACACACACAGCAGCAACACACTAGGCACACCACAAAAGAAACTCCACACAAGGTTATATAAAAAGTAGCCTTTGTATTATCCAAAACACATTAGAATCATAATCACACAATATACACTGTGCCAACTGGCACTAGGCAATATTCACAGGGGATTATAAACATGACAGGGCCAATCGGGCCACTGTCAGAACCATCACAAAGCACAAGTAGTAAATGACACAACCAGTAACAACTGGCAAAACACTGTATTCAGCATTAGCAACATAAACACATTATGTCTGCATCACATTAGGCATAAAACACATCATGCATAATCATCATAAACATAAACACATTATGCAACCTCTGTAGGCATCACATTGGGGCCTTGCGCCCTACCAATGTGGATTTGGGGGTCTCCTTGGAAGACCACCCAAAGTTGCAGGGTCCACCCTTAGTCCACGGGTCCGGGATACAAACTGAGACCAACACTGGAGCGCCGAGAGAAAGGATATTTATTACAATCTCATGAGATGTAGAGAGAGCATCAGCAACAGACACCCGCAGCTTGTCTGAGGAGGCAATCTGCCAAGCACTTTGGTTCCACGTCTTATATACCCTTCATCCCCACCCCAGGCGTGTACAGTAAAGAAAGAACACCATGGTTATGAAAAGGGGGGATGTATACAGAAAACGAACACCATAATTATACAAAGGGAGACGTGTACAGTAATACAATGAACACCATAATTATACAAAGGGAGACGTGTACAGTAAAACAATGAACACCATAATTATACAGGCAGAGGTCAATCTGATGAGTTAGCAGATGGTCACTGTTGGGCCCCTGCAGGGGTAGGTGAAACTCATAATTACACAACAAGCAGAGGACAATCTGATAAATCCGAAGATGGTAGCTGTCAAACCCTGTAGGGCGAAGGGCAGGGTGAGGACAGTAAGCGCAGGTGAACAGTCCTGTTCAACTGGGGTTAGCAAGAGTTCAGTCAGATTGTGGCAAACAAAGGCACGGACAGTCCTGCTCGGCTGGTTTAGCATGAGTTCAGGCAGGTGGCGGCAGATCAGGATTATAAACATGACAGGGCCAATCGGGCCACTGTCAGAACCATCACAAAGCACAAGTAGTAAATGACACAACCAGTAACAACTGGCAAAACACTGTATTCAGCATTAGCAACATAAACACATTATGTCTGCATCACATGGGGTCAAGTTGGTGGCAGTGCAGAGGTGAGGTGAATCAAGATGTGAAGCCACAGAGCATTTGTGACCCCTGTAGAGAGGTCACAATGGAGGATGAAGCGCAAAATGGCTGAGCTAATGTCAAGACAACAGACATACTTTTCCACAGTCCCTCCTTTTGCCATAAGCGAAATCATTTTGAGTCAATTGCAATGTCCATCAATAGCTGTATCTCACGTTCAATCATTATTTTATTGTTCTCGACATGAGTATTTATAGGGACTGGCTTGATAGCACTTGCGCAGAGGCCGCAAAGTGGGGGACCACATTGAATGCAAAGACAGCAAAAGAAAATCAATACAAGAGGTATCAGGACGATCATTAGGACTTTCCATCCCCAAGTCAGTAGAAGTTGCCACAACCAGGGGCCAAGGGACCATGAGCCGGTATCTTGATGATCAGAGGTGATCTGATGAAGCGTGGAAATAGCCTCATAGACAGATGAGGATTGGTCTGGGATGTACACACAGCAGCTGGTGCCGATGATGCGGCACGCTCCTCCGCGGTCAGCAAGGATGACGTCAAGGACCATGCGGTTTTGTAAAACGACGAGGCATACCGCTTGGAGCTCCGCTGTGTTGTTGGCCAGAATACCAGCTGTGATGTTGACAGTTGCTTCCATGACCCTGATGAGGTGGCGAATGTCTCTGCTGTTTTCCATCGGTCCCCAGAAAGGAAGGATGCCTTTCATGGCATCCAGGAACAGTTGAGAGGTAGTGTCTGCTTGGTCGACCACTTCGTTGCTGCGGCGGACGCGATGATGAAGAGGAGGAGCAATATAGGCAGGAGGAAGGAGAAACGCTATATAACATGTGCCTCCCCAGTTTTTGTGAAGCCAGGTGTATGCTTTTGTCCCACACACAAAATAAGTGTTTGGGGAAGCAACAAGCGGTGGTGGAAATGTCATGTTCAGAGTTGCTGTTATGGCACAAGAGCTGTCCCCAACGTACTCAGTACCTAAGCCTTTGATGCATATAAGTCCAGGAATGCGAACAACGGATAGGGGCAATGTTCGCTTGGTGGGGGCCTTCTTTTTGAAGCTAGAAAAGCGAAGACGGTCAGTGGTGTTGAAGATCAGCATTTCCTCTTGCTCATCTTCCGATATTTTCATGGGACTGTTAGTTGGACAGAAAGGGTTGATGGTGTTGCCCGTCTTGTTCCACCATAATTCGTCCCGGAATTGCTGGAGAATGGTATCAGCGATGTTGCTAGTCTGCTGGGCATCCATGATGAGCATCATCCAGGCAAGGCAAGAGGCATGTACAGAATAGGGGTAAGGAAAAAGCGATATTGGGTTTTCCGTGGATTGAGGCAGGAGACCACAGACCCAACAGTTCGTTTTGTTCAGGACCATATTATGTTGATGCAACATTTGAATAAAAGTGTTGTTCCAAAAGTCTTGTCTTCTGTGTTGGAGATAAGGGGGCAAGGACACCTGCGAGTGTTCAGTAGGTGTGGCATCAGTCGGCAATATGGTACCTTTTGCCGGCGCTTTTTCCTCTATAATCCAGAAGATGATGGCAAGAATGATCGTGAGGCAGAGAAATACTGTTAGCACTATTGACCTTCGATTATACAGTCTGTTATGAAATGCCTTCTTCTGGTCTGCGTTTTTAGGCATAGTTGATCTTCTTTTTGGCTCTACAGCTGTCAGAGAGGGAGACTGAGCCCTACGCGTCGCCGGTAGCTGGTGGTTGCTTCACTGGCTAGGCTTCTCAATACCCCACTATAAGGAGTATCGATCCACCCCACCAGACTGTACTACCGCCCTGCGACTTTTGGCTCAGCCCTCCTGTCCAGTCGCTGGAGCCCCAGAGGTCGTGCGAGGACGGAGGTTGTATCTTCCTTTGGCTGGCACAGTGTGGTCTTCGAACAGTTCGAGCTCTGGTTCTTGGAGGCCATACACTGGGCGGTCGTGTGCCAGTACTTCCTTGTAGGCAGACAGAGTTGGTTCAGTCTGTGTGATGCTGGGGACCTTCCGGCAATGAACTGCATGCACCCACGATTTCTTGCCTTCCACTCGTAGGGCTGTTCGGGTCGTCAGGAGGACTAGCAGAGGACCTTTCCACCGGGGCTCCAACGTTTGCTTCCGAGCAAAGTTCTTCACCAGGATGTAGTCACCTGGCCGGATGGTGTGTCCTGGCTCAGTGGATCGGTCCGGTAACGCTTCCTGAACCTGCTGATTAATAGAAGACAAAGTTCGTGTAAGTACAGACAAGTAGTCGCTCAGCATTTCACAAGGAGAATCCGACAAGGTGGTAGCAGGGGCGCGCCCCAAATGTTCATTGGGCGTCCAAAACCACCTCGTATGGGGTCAACGAGGTGCGAGAATGCGGGACAGATCTTATTGATAGAAGGGCCAGTGGCAATGCGTCTGGCCATCTAAGCCCCGTAGTCTCCACTATTTTGGCTAGTTTTGATTTGATGTTGGCATTGTATCTTTCCACCAGGCCTGCTGACTGGGGGTGAAAGACTGCGTGGAATTTTTGCTTGACCCCTAGTCCAGCTAATATGTGTTTGACTACCTCTCCAATGAAGTGGCTCCCGCTGTCACTCCAGAGTACCCGGCAAAGGCCATAGCGGGGAAAGAATTCTTTCAACAACATCTTGGCGGTTGTTAGGGCAGTGTTGTCTTTGACCGGGTAGGCTTCCACCCATTTGCTGAATGCGCAAACAACCACTAGGACATATTTAAGGTTGTTGCACCGTTCCATCTGGATATAATCCATCTGTAAGACCTCGAAGGGTGCCGTGGGGATGGTAAACCCAGCTCGTGGTACCCGGGTCCCTTTTCCTACATTGTAACGGAGACATACTAAACATTGCTGTACCAGCCTTGTGGCGGTAGACCGGAGTTGGTTGTTATCCCACACCTCCTGTAAGATTTTAGTTATGGTGGCAGCATCGGTATGGGCCGGTAAATGAGTCATGTTCAACAATGGGAGGAGATAGGCATTTGGCAATTTCCATAATTTTGTGTCCTTGGACCGCCAACAATTCTCCTCGTCAAGCATGCCCTCCTTTTCCCATTGTTGAAGTTCTCCAGGAGTGGCAGTAGACTGGATGTCCCTGATCTGTTGTCTAACGTCACGCCACTTCTCTGCTTGGGATTTTATTATGTACATGGCGGTATGTGTTCTTTCTTGTGCAGTGGCTCGGGCTGTCTCATCAGCTAAGGCATTTCCCAGTCCTATTTCGTCTGTGATTTTCTTGTGGGCATTGCATTTGACAATAGCTAGTGTTCGGGGCAGTGTCAAGGCTTGGAGTAATGCAGTCACTAAGTCACCATGCCGGATGGGCGTACCATGTGACGTCAAGAATCCTCTCTCTTTCCAGAGGATACCAAAACTGTGTGCTCCTCCAAAGGCATATTGGCTGTCGGTGTAAATGGTGACCGCTAGACTCTGGCTAAGGATACAAGCGCGGGTGAGAGCTATAAGCTTTGCTGCCTGGGCCGATTTCTGAGGTATGCGTGCAGTTTCAACAATGGTGTTGGTAGTAGTGACGGCATAGGCAGCAGATGTGGTACCATCTGATAGTTTAATACAGGACCCGTCCACCCATAATTGCCCATCCTGTTCCGTCAGAGGGATGTCTTTCAAATCTACCCGCCCCTTAGTCTGTTCTTCTGTTTGGAAGAGGCAGTCATGTGGAGTGTCTGTGGTGTCTGAATCTGGTGTGGGCAGGAGTGTGGCGGGGTTCAAGGTCGTACAGCGCTTTAATGTGATGTGGGGTGCTAACAACGTAAGTTCGTATCCTGTCAGTCGTGCACTAGTGAGGTGTTGTGTCTTTGTCTGGTTTAGTAGTATGTCGACTGCATGGGGAACTAACACCGTCAGTTTAGATCCTAAAACAATTCCCTCACTTTGTCGAATAGAGACGGCCGCAGCCGCGACCGCTTTAAGACAAGAGGGCAGACCTCGGGCCACAGGGTCTAGAGTGGCCGAAAAGTAGGCGCACAGGCGTTGTTTGGTGCCGTGAATTTGGGTCAAGACCGAGAGAGCGCATCCTGAGCGTTCATGGGTGTAGAGGCAGAAGGGTTTAGAGTAGTCAGGTGTGCCCAGTACTGGTGCAGAACAAAGAGCGTGGCATAAGTCTTCAAAGGCTTGGTCGTGTTCATGTGTCCAAGGGAGGGGTGTGGGTGTGCCTTTTGTAAGTAAAGCAAGGAGTGGCTTAACTATGAGGGAAAAATTTGGAATCCATTGACGACAAAAAGAAGTGAGGCCAATTAGTGCACGAACATCTCTTTGGGTAGTAGGAGAAGAAAGGCGTAGTATTGTCTGGATGCGGTCAGGTGTGAGTGTACGTCCCTCCTTAGACAGCAGATGTCCGAGGTAGGTCACCTGCTGTCTACAATACTGTAACTTATTCTTGGACACCTTATGGCCCTGTGACGCCAGAAAGTGTAAAGTAGTAAGTGATGCGGTGCGGGCCAGGGACGGAGTGTCCGCAGCCAAAAGAATGTCATCGACATACTGAATGAGGACAGTGCCGGGTGGTAACTGTATCTGGTCGAGCTGTTGTTTAAGGGCTTGGCTGTATATGCTCGGACTCTCGGTGTACCCTTGTGGAGCCCGGCAGAATCTCTATGATCTGTTTCTTATGGTGAAACCAAAAAGGTAGCGTGAATCAGGATGTATTGGTATGGAGAAAAAGGCATTCTTGAGGTCTACAGAGTAGCGAAAGCACGTGGCCTGCGGCAACACCAGCGCAGATCCTGACAATGGCCCAATATTACGAACATCTGCAAAATAAAATAGAGGAGGAAAAAGACAGAAAAAGAAAAGACCTAAAAGAAAAGGTGATGCTTTCCCAGATAAGCACGGGAGGGGGAGGAAACGCTAGGGGCCAACAGAACAATTATATGCCTGCGGCTGCTAGAACACACCAGCCCCCACGTCAACTGTCCCAGGACCAGTGTGCATATTGTAAAGAAACAGGCCACTGGCGTGCAGATTGTCCACTTTTGCATCGAAATACCATAGGGAGAGGGCGAGGAGCACCTAGAGGAAGAGGGAGAGGTCCTGCGCCACCCTTTGGCAGACAGCATCCAAACGTCTTTGATAGGTAGCAGTGGGGGCAATGGTTGGTCCAACCAGCGACAGAATGTTGGGGGGGGGCTAGGTCTAAAGGGGATCCACTTTTTACCGATGCTAATATGGCAAGAAAACCTTCCTGAGTTAGCATAGGGAAGGACGTTAATTCCTGTTTTTCTGACTGTCCACAGCCATTCATATGTAATGGGCCCCTTTCTCTGCCCTCTTCTTTCCTTCGCATGCACCCTCTGTCTCCACGCCGTGAGACACCCTCTGTTCCTATTTCCTTTCAGCCTGTCCGTTTTTTTTTTTTTTAAACAGTCCGCTTCTTCTTTCCCCTCTACGTAATGGGCCCCTTTCTCTGCCCTCTTCTTTCCTTTGCATGCCCCCCTGTCTCCACACCATAAAACACCCTCTGTTCCTATTTCCTTTCAGCCTGTCCGTTTAAAAAAAAAAAAAAAACAGTCCGTTTCTTCTCTCTCCTCTATGTAATGGGCCCCTTTCTCTGCCCTCTTCTTTCCTTCGCATGCACCCCCTGTCTCCACAACGTGAGACACCCTCTGTTCCTATTTCCTTTCAGCCTGTCCGTTTTTGTTTTTTTAAAACAGTCCGCTTCTTCTTTCCTCTCTACGTAATGGGCCCCTTTTTCTGCCCTCTTCTTTCCTTCGCATGCACCCCCTTGCCAATAAAAATGATGTTGATTTACAATGTTTTATTACAAAAATTTTAGCAAAAATTACAGTTGAGAAACGTTGCAATGTTTCAGTACTTTTGGAGATATATTTGTGTTTTCTTGCAATTTACTTACCGTTCTTAAATGCGTGGACCTCTTCACAGAAACAATTGGCTTGCTTTATATCCTAATATGGTAACACCTTCATAAAGCCAATAGCCTTGCCCTACATGTTCTTATAAAATCAATTTGCCCTTTGTCAGGTGGGGGCTCGGTCATCAGACACACCACAGGGAGGCGGAGCCAGCATTCACCCAGGCAGGCACAGACCTATTCAGGGTCAGGGGACTACTCCTCCCACTACTCCAAATGCAGATCCCCTATTCAGCCTAGTGCTGACTCACCCTGCCCTCCCTGGAGCCACACACACCTCACCAGCCCCTGTCACTCCAGAGCCAGACATGCAATACACATCAGGCAGGCAGACACATAGCACACAGAAATGCCAACTACTAAAAGTGGCATTTCTAAAATAGTGATAATAAATCTGCGCACACCATTGCGCAGCATTTATTATTACTATTCCAACCATACCAAACTTGACCACGCTGCTCCTCTCATATCAGGAATTACCACTGAAACACTTATCAGGGAATCCCCAATGCATTCCTATGAGAGGGCAGCCTCACAGCAGTGAGAAACCAAAATGGCTGTTTGTCACTACCAGGACATGTCACGCACTTAAGGTACATGTCCTAGCTTTTACCTACAATGCACCCTGCCCATAGGGCTAGCTAGGGCCTACCTTAGGGGTGACTGACATGCAGTAACAAGCATTGGCATAGCCAATAGGTCTCGCCTTTGGGAGGTGTAAGTAGTTTTGCTGTATATGAGTAGTCCATAAGTAATAATTAGCAAATTGGCCTGTAAAAAGAAATATGAGTTGAAGGCCTATTAAAGGGAGTTTGTTTCGGCTTGTACTAATATGAATTAATAATAGTAATAAAAAATTTTTTTTTTTTTTTTGTATTCAAAAAGCAAATATACCTTTCTAATACACACACTATTAAATACTATGGTGTAATTTGTAAATGTTTGCAATAGGCAGATGGAATCACGTTTGGTGATAATGTGTAATTATATTTTAATATGGCAAATTGTTTTTATAAGAACATGTAGGGCAAGGCTATTGGCTTTATGAAGGTGTTACCATATTAGGATATAAAGCAAGCCAATTGTTTCTGTGAAGGGGTCCACGCATTTAAGAACTGTAAGTAAATTGCAAGAAAACACAAATATATCTCCAAAAGTACTGAAACATTGCAACGTTTCTCAACTGTAATTTTTACTAAAAATGTTGTAATAAAACATTGTAAATCAACATAATTTTTATTGGCAAGGGGGTGCATGCGAAGGAAAGAAGAGGGCAGAGAAAGGGGCCCATTACGTAGAGAGGAAAGAAGAAGCGGGCTGTTTAAAAAAAAAAAAAAACGGACAGGCTGAAAGGAAATAGGAACAGAGGGTGTCTCACGTTGTGGAGACAGGGGGTGCATGCGAAGGAAAGAAGAGGGCAGAGAAAGGGGCCCATTACATAGAGGAGAGAGAAGAAGCGGACTGTTTTTTTTTTTTTTTTAAACGGACAGGCTGAAAGGAAATAGGAACAGAGGGTGTTTTATGGCGTGGAGACAGGGGGGCATGCAAAGGAAAGAAGAGGGCAGAGAAAGGGGCCCATTACGTAGAGGGGAGAGAAGAGGCGGACTGTTTAAAAAAATAAAACGGACAGGCTGAAAGGAAATAGGAATAGAGGGTGTCTCACGGCGTGGAGACAGAGGGTGCATGCGAAGGAAAGAAGAGGGCAGAGAAAGGGGCCCATTACATAGAGGAGAGAGAAGAAGCGGACTGTTTTTTTTTTTTTTTTTTTTTAAATGGACAGGCTGAAAGGAAATAGGAAGAGAGGGTGCCTCACGGCGTGGAGACAGGGGGTGCATGCGAAGGAAAGAAGAGGGCAGAGAAAGGGGCCAATTACGTAGAGGGGAGAGAAGAAGCGGACTGTTTTAAAAAAAAAACGGACAGGCTGAAAGGAAATAGGAAGAGAGGGTGTCTCACGGCGTGGAGACAGGGGGTGTATTCGAAGGAAAGAAGAGGGCAGAGAAAGGGGCCCATTACGTAGAGGGGAGAGAAGAAGCGGACTGTTTAAAAAAAAAACGGACAGGCTGAAAGGAAATAGGAAGAGAGGGTGTCTCACGCCGTGCAGACATGGGGTGCATGTAAAGGAAAGATGAGGGCAGAGAAAGGGGCCCATTACGTAGAGGGGAGAGAAGAAGCGGACTGTGTTTAAAAAAAAACGGACAGGGTGAAAGGAAATAGGAAGAGAGGGTGTCTCACGGCGTGGAGACAGGGGGTGCATGCGAAGGAAAGAAGAGGGCAGAGAAAGGGGCCCATTACGTAGAGGGGAGAGAAGAAGCGGACTGTTTTAAAAAAAAAAACGGACAGGCTGAAAGGAAATAGAAAGAGAGGGTGTCTCACGGCATGGAGACAGGGGGTGCATGCGAAGGAAAGAAGAGGGCAGAGAAAGGGGCCCATTACGTAGAGGGGAGAGAACAAGCAGACTGTTTTAAAAAAAAAAAATGGACAGGCTGAAAGGAAATAGGAAGAGAGGGTGTCTGACGGCGTGGAGACAGGGGGTGCATTCGAAGGAAAGAAGAGGGCAGAGAAAGGGGCCCATTACGTAGAGGGGAGAGAAGAAGCGGACTGTTTAAAAAAAATGGACAGGCTGAAAGGAAATAGGAAGAGAGGGTGTCTCACGACATGGAGACAGGGGGTGCATGCGAAGGAAAGAAGAGGGCAGAGAAAGGGGCCCATTACGTAGAGGGGAGAGAAGAAGCGGACTGTTTTTTTTTTTTAAACGGACAGGCTGAAAGGAAATAGGAAGAGAGGGTGTCTCACGCCGTGCAGACATGGGGTGCATGCAAAGGAAAGAAGAGGGCAGAGAAAGGGGCTCATTACGTAGAGGGGAGAGAAGAAGCGGACTGTTTTTTTTTTTTTTTTAAACGGACAGGCTGAAAGGAAATAGAAAGAGAGGGTGTCTCACGGCGTGGAGACAGGGGGTGCATGCGAAGGAAAGAAGAGGGCAGAGAAAGGGGTCCATTATGTAGAGGGGAGAGAAGAAGCGGACTGTTTTTTTTTTTTTTAAATGGACAGGCTGAAAGGAAATAGGAAGAGAGGGTGTCTCACGGTGTGGAGACAGGGGGTGCATGCGAAGCAAAGAAGAGGGCAGAGAATGGGGCCCATTATGTAGAGGGGAGAGAAGAAGCGGACTGTTTAAAAAAATAAAACGACAGGCTGAAAGGAAATAGGAAGAGAGGGTGTCTCACGGCGTGGAGACGGGGTGCATGCGAAGAAAGAAGAGGGCAGAGAAAGGGGCCCATTACGTAGAGGGGAGAGAAGAAGCGGACTGTTTAAAAAAAAAAAAAAAGGACAGGCTAAAAGGAAATAGGAAGAGAGGGTGCCTCACGGCGTGGAGACAGGGGGTGCATGCGAAGGAAAGAAGAGGGCAGAGAAAGGGGCCCATTACGTAGAGGGGAGAGAAGAAGCAGACTGTTTTAAAATAAAAAACGGACAGGCTGAAAGGAAATAGGAAGAGAGGGTGTCTCACGGCGTGGAGACAGGGGTGCATGCGAAGGAAAGAAGAGGGCAGAGAAAGGGGCCCATTACCTAGAGGGGAGAGAAGAAGCGGACTGTTTTAAAATAAAAAACGGACAGGCTGAAAGGAAATAGGAAGAGAGGGTGCCTCACGGCGTAGACACAGGGGGTGCATGCGAAGGAAAGAAGAGGGCAGAGAAAGGGGCCCATTACGTAGAGGGGAGAGCTTGAAACCACTAGACCAGCCAATCACTGATGTAGTATTTTAAATTTCACGAGCTTTGTTGAGCTAAGCCATAGGGATGTATGTAACGCTACGTTGCAATCAATCACACTTGAAAGTATGAACCTGCCTCTGCTCTATTCATATATATAAAACAAAGCTTTTTCAGAGCAGTCATAAATTTCAGCAGTGAACAGCAAGGAGGAAATTAATATGGTATGTACTTACAATAGTGGTACTCAGAATATTATCGTTGTCAGGAGCAGAGCGTCAACGTCATGACATCACCACAACGTGACCTGCTCTACGTTTGAAACCACTAGACCAGCCATTTACGGGTGGGACATTTTGAATTTCACAAGCTTTATTGAGCTAAACCATAGGGATGCATGTAACGCTACATTGCAATTAATCCCATTTGAAAGTTTAGACCTGCCCCAGTTTTATTCGTGTATTTAAACAGAACTTTTTCAGAGCAGTCATAAATATCGGCAGTGAACAGCAAAGAGGGAATAGCTGTTGGTCAGTAAAGAGATAGGTGGAAAACATATAGAGAGGGCTGAACTAAGGTCCAATGTCTTAATCAGACTAAAAGCCAAAAAGTAGATGCAAGATGCTTAATTAAAATCTTGATCCATGTAAGCAATATTTGTAAGAAATTTATAATTGTTAGACCATACCGAGCTAGGACTTGATGAATTAAAGTCACAAGACTCGTACAATGATGACTATCCATGTGCTAAAAGTAGGTCAGAAAAGACTCAGAACGTTTTAGAAAGATGTCAATAATTATTAGACCATACGGGGCTAGCACTTGAAGAATTGAAGCCAAAAGACTCATCCAATTTGGCTGAAAGTGGGTCAAAAAGACTAGAACATTTTAAGTAAAGAACAGTTTAAGTAAATATGCCAAAAGATAGCAGGGTATATGGTCAGACTAGACAAACTGGACTAGTGGGTATTCAGAAGATGTTGAATTCAAATAACAACTCAGTGATGTAAAACGGAACCCCAAGGGATGTTGTCATTGAGTCCCAAAGTATTCGTTGAAAGACGGTAAACGCACCGTTGTTCTTTCTCGAACAACCTTTGTGTTATATTATTACCAGGTGTGATCTGTTCGATGATAGTCCATCGTAAGTCGTTCGTTGTGTGATTGAATTGTAGGAAATGATCCGTCATTCTCGTGGCACTCTTTCTACATCGAATGTTACTACGATGTTCACACACGCGCTGTTTGATTTTCCTTGTCGTCATACCCACATACCTTAGGCCGCAAGGGCATGTGATCATATAGATCACGTTAGTTGAATTACAGTTGGTGTGTGAGCGTTGCGTCCAGGTACTTCCACTCTCCAAATTCAAAATTTTTGTGGATGTGGTGAGATGGCAAACATTACAATTCCCACAAGGGAATGGACAAGGGAATGGACAGGCTGAAAGGAAATAGGAAATAGGAAGAGAGGGTGTCTCACGGCGTGGAGACAGGGGGTGCATGCGAAGGAAAGAAGAGGTCAGAGAAAGGGGCCCATTACGTAGAGGGGAGAGAATAAGCGGACTGTTTTTTTTTAAAAAACGGACAGGCTGAAAGGAAATAGGAAGAGAGGGTGTCTCACGGCGTGGAGACAGGGGGTGCATGCGAAGGGAAGAAGAGGTCAGAGAAAGGGGCCCATTACGTAGAGGGGAGAAAAGAAGCGGACTGTTTTTTTTTTTTATAACGGACAGGCTGAAAGGAAATAGGAAGAGAGGGTGTCTCACGGCGTGGAGACAGGGGGTGCATGCGAAGGAAAGAAGAGGTCAGAGAAAGGGGCCCATTACGTAGAGGGGAGAGAAGAAGCGGAGGTCACAAGTTTGTAAGGTAAGGGAAAGCTGAGAAAAAAGAAAGCCTGGGTCAATTAGTAACATGATCCAAGAATGCAAAGAATTCATCTTGCACCCTGCGCTCGCTCCCGAGACCCAAAGGCCATGCGAGTGAACGTTTACAGAAAAGGCGGGACATGCACTCGTCTTTGGCCATTTGCGTGCTTTCATTATTGAAAGCCACACGCAAAGGCCAATAAAATGTGACAACCACACGCACTAGCTTTAAGAAAGTGTGGAGTGTTTCCAAGAGGCCCTTTCCTAGAGCAGCGCATGCGCGCTGCGCTAGGCTCGACCTAAAAAGGGGGGTCACAGATGTGGCACACACTTTAGGTGTCACGTCACAGTGGCACTAACACTGCGCGCACAGGCCCTGCAATGGCAGAGGCCTGAGACAGGTTTGAAAGGCTACTTTGGTGGGTGGCGCAATCAGCGCTGCAAGCCCACCAGTAGCATTTAATTTACCGGACCCGGGTATCTGAGATACCACTTTACAAGGGACTGACAGGTAAATTAAATATGCCAAACAGGTGTAGACCAATCTTACCATGTTTACCACAGAGAGCACACGCACTTTACACTGGACAGCAGTGCTAAAGTGCCCAGAGTCCTAGAACCACCAACACCATGTCAGAAAAAAGGCTAGGAGGAAGGCAAAAAGTTCAGGGATGACCCTGCAAAAAGGGCCAAGTCCAACAGTATGTATCCAACATATTAGTTTTGAGAATATCAGTACTTTCTGGCTCATATTGTGCTAAGTATTTGATTTCCCTAGAAAGACCTAGACTTATCTAAATGATTCCTCTTGACTTAGAATATAAACTGGCTGAACTCCACTGATCCGAATATTCATAGGATCCAATCTCTCTATGGGAAAGCACTTTCAAGCTGAAGCTGTACAATTTCTTGCTAAGACTCTTTTCTGCTGAAATTTCTTCCCACATTTCTTTCATCTCTGACTTTTCAGAGTTGGTAATATATGATGAAACATAATGAGCAACAGCAACAGAATTATCTGCAACATACTGAATATCCAAGTTTGCATTCCACATTTTCAAAATAACTGGATTGTAATCATTAATGTACTTTGAAGCTTCTGTTCTTTTCAAGTTGTATGTATTCTTGGGAGATTTCCGAGTTATAGTATGCCTTACTGCTGAGAAAAAACTATTTACTCCCTTTAGAAATTATAGGACGTGGGGATCCAAAACGACATTTTGCATAAAATTTCCCTTTACATTTATATTTCCGTCAGCAGTATTTCCCATATCTATGACTTTGAAACCGTAAAACTGGTTGTCTCAAGCTCTTCTCTCCTCCATCTCTTGGAATGGCACATGTAACATACTGTTCAATAAAAGACAAAACAGTTTCATCACTATCTTTTCCAAATGTTGGTGCATTTTTTATCCATATTAGCGTGTGTATATGAGGAGCACCTCTGGCTTGGTACTCTTTTTGCCAAAAGAAATCAGTTACCTCTCCAAGAAGTGGAATCTTTTTATTGCAGATAAATGACATCATAGCTTGAAACCTGTGGTTAAAATACCTGCAAACATTTACAGGATCCAAGGAACAGAGTTCTCCAGCTGTCTTCACTTGAATGTTTTTAACATTTGAATTTGCTTCTCTTAGAAACTCAAATAAATCATCCCATGCATATTCAGCACAGCAAAGTGTTACAAACCATGTAGGTGTACCTAAGTTTCTTAACATGCATTTAAGCTCACCATGACGACGATACCAATATTCATTGGTACCACGTTGACACACCATCAAACTTATTAACTGCGATTCTAAATTTTCATCTCTTTGTTCATTTTTGTCCATGAACTGTTTTGCAGAAACATGTTGAAGATGAACTCCGGTTTTTAATATATAGTTCACTGCATATGAAAGTGCAGACAAATCGCTTTGTATTGTATTGGCATTTGTATAGCGCATGGCTACCCGGAGGCATCCCAGCACTGTGAACGTCTGGGGCTAGGGGCGCTGGTCTTTTAGGGGAAGAGCCAGGTCTTAAGTTGTTTCCGGAACTTTAGATGGTTCGGTTCCCTCCGTAGGTGTAGCGGGAGGTCATTCCAGAGTTTGGAAGCGTTTAACTTTAACGAAAAACGCCTTCCGCCACTTCTTGCCTTCTTGATTCTGGGGACCATCGCAAGGTAAAGTTCGTTTGAACGCAGTTTCCTATTTGCCCTGTGGGGACGGATCATATCCATAGTCTAATCTGGACAAAATCAGGGCCTGGATCACTAATCTTTTTGCAATCGGCGGTATAAGAGGGAGAATTTTACGGATGATTCTCAATAGGCCGTAACATAGGGCGGCCGTTTTCCTTGCCTGTGCTTTAAAGGTGAGATTCTGGTCAAGCCAGATTCCAAGGCTTTTGATCTCTGTTTTGGGGGTCGGTGCTGGGCCCATGGTCAATGGCCAGAGATTTTTTGGGAATGCACTTACCGAGTTACCAAGGATCATAAGCTCTCTTTTCTCCCCATTGAGCTTCAGATGGGATAGACTCATCCATTTTACAACTTCTTGCAAACAGGAGGGGAGATTGGTCTGTTGGTTAGGGTGGTTCAAGGCTACAACCAACTGTGTATCGTCGGCATAGGTTACCATATGAATCCCAAAAGGGGCCACCACTTCAGCCAGTGGGGCCATATAGGCATTAAAAAGAGTGGGACTCAGTGAAGAGCCCTGTGGGACTCCGCACTGTAGGGGCAAGGGCCGTGAGTTGGTATTGCCCTCGAAAACCTGAAAGGACCTCTCTTCTAGAAAGGACTGCAGCCATAATAGCGCTAATTCCCGTCACTCCAGCTCTCCTGAGGCGGTGAATCAAGACCCGGTGATTAACCGTGTCAAAAGCCGCACTCAGGTCGAGGAGGATTATTGCTGCTACTCCTCCTGCGTCCAGTATTTTCCGAGTTTCTTCCACCACTGATAGTATTTCGGTCTCCGTCCCTTGCCCGGGGCGGAAGCCTGTCTGGGAGGGGTGGAGGGCACCATTGGACTCAAGAAAAGCAGAAAGGATGTGATTTACATGTTTCTCCGCTATCTTGGTAATACCTGGCAGGAGCGAGATAGGGCGGTAGTTACCTAGCTCCGTAGGGTCCAGGTTGGGGTTTTTTAACAATGCACGCACCATTGCCCTTTTCCACCCTGAAGGAACCACACCCTTATCTAATGAGGAGTTAATCAGGCAGGTAGCAGTGGGGGCAATGGTTGGTCCAACCAGCGACAGAATGTTGGAGGGGGCTGGGTCTAAAGGGGATCCACTTTTTACCGATGCTAATATGGCAAGAAAACCTTCCTGAGTTAGCATAGGGAAGGACGTTAATTCCTGTTTTTCTGACTGTCCACAGCCATTCATATCCAAACCTGTTTTAGGGAAGATCGTAGGTTCCTGTTGTCCTAACTGCCCACTATCATTCGTGTCTATGCTAGGAATATTCCTGATCTCTTGAGGGAGAATCTTAAGAATGTTTTGGACTTTGGCGGAGAAAAAATTGGCCAGTTCGGTACATCGCTGACTAGATTAATCCAGTGGAACCGCCGGGCCAGGTGATTTCATTAGCTTCGAGGCAATCTTGAATATTTCTCTGGGGGAGTTACATGCTGATAGGATCTTTCCCTCGTAGTAGGAGGCTTGGGCAGTTTTTATTTCTGCTTTATACCGGTGAACGACTGACCTATATTCACTTTTTTTGTTAGAAGAGGTCTTTTCTCCACTCTCTTTCTGCTTTTTTATACTGTTGGCGTAGGGTGCGTAGATTAGAATTATACCACTGGGCCTTATTCGGGCCAATTTTCTTCTGGGTTAGGACTTTGGGGAGCACCAGATCGAGAGACCCTCGATCCAGTTGCCAAAGTTTTTATTAGCTGTTATGGGGTCAATGACGGGGTTTGGTATAGTTTTTCCAGCTCTGATATCCAGCTCTCCAAAGGAAGTTTAGACCATGGTCGAATTAGAGAGCGTGGCGGTACAGCACCAGGTGTCGTATTGGAATGTACCCACTGAAAGGGGATCAAAAAGTGGTCTGACCAAGGGAGGGGGATGGGTTTTTTCCCTTCAAGATTTTCCATGTTAGAAAAGATGGGGTCCAAGAGGTGTCCCTTTTCATGTGTTGCTAGCGAGACCTTCTGGGATAAATGGTAGGTCAGAAGGTCCTGTGTCAGTTCTGTAGCTAATGACGCTGAGGGGTCGTTGAAATGTAGGTTAAAATCTCCAAGAAGTGTAAAATTAGCAGCAAGACTCGCAAGATTGCTGGCTGTTTCTAGCAGAGTTCTGCCGAATTGGCCTATCGCCCCAGGTGGGCGGTAGATAAGAATGCCAGAGAATGTGAGGGTGGGTGAAAATTCGAGCATGAAGTGGATATTTTCACAATCTAACAACGGACTGCCCAGCAGACGCCAAATCAGATGATTCCTATATACGATAGCAATCCCTCCGCCCTTGCCTGTCCCTCTATCCATTCTCTGGATCAGGTAGCCTGGGGGAGAGCTTGAACCGTATCCGGCTCTGAGCTGGAATTGAGCCATGTTTCTGTGGAATGTATGACAGAATATCGACGGACAGAAAATCGACCTGCAAAAATATCGACACAGAAATATAGAAGTCAAAAATATCGAAGTCCAATCTACATAAAGGTAAGTACAAAAATATCGAAAAAAATATATAGTTGTCAAAAATATCGAAGTTAAAAATATCGTTTTTTTTATGTTTTAATAATAATGTAAAATTAAGTAAATAATACATATAATTAAAAGAAATATAGTTAAAAATATTAAAAGATATTTAAAAATAATAACTAATACATTAAATGTTAAAATAAATTAAACATATACATATAAATTAATATATATATACTTACTCCACATAGTGCAACAGTAGAGAAAGCGTTGGATAGCTTAGGGGTAAAAATTACTATTCCCACTCCAAAGAGTGCAACAGTAGGGAAAGCGCTGGATAGCGTAGGGGTAAAAATTACTATTCCCACTCCAGTGAGTGCAACAGTAGGGAAAGCGCTGGATAGCGTAGGGGTAAAAATTACTATTCCCACTCCAGTGAGTGCAACAGTAGGGAAAGGGTTGGATAGCGTAGGGGTAAAAACTACTATTCCCACTCCAGAGAGTGCAACAGTAGGGAAAGCGCTGGATAGCGTAGGGGTAAAAGTTACTATTCCCACTACAGAGAGTGCAACAGTAGGGAAAGCGCTGGATAGCGTAGTGGTAAAATTACTATTCCCACTCCAGTGAGTGCAACAGTAGGGAAAGGGTTGGATAGCGTAGGGGTAAAAATTACTATTCCCACTCCAGTGAGTGCAAAAGTAGGGAAAGCGCTGGATAGCGTAGGGGTAAAAATTACTATTCCCACTCCAAAGAGTGCAACAGTAGGGAAAGCGCTGGATAGCGTAGGGGTAAAAATTACTATTCCCACTTCAGTAAGTGCAACAGTAGGGAAAGGGTTGGATAGCGTAGGGGTAAAAATTACTATTCCCACTCCAGAGAGTGCAACAGTAGGGAAAGCGCTGGATAGCGTAGGGGTAAAAATTACTATTCCCACTACAGAGAGTGCAACAGTAGGGAAAGCGCTGGATAGCGTAGGGGTAAAAATTACTATTCCCACTCCAGTGAGTGCAACAGTAGGGAAAGGGTTGGATAGCGTAGGGGTAAAAATTACTATTCCCACTTCAGAGAGTGCAACAATAGGGAAAGCGCTGGATAGCATAGGGGTAAAAATTACTATTCCCACTCCAGTGAGTGCAACAGTAGGGAAAGCGCTGGATAGCGTAGGGGTAAAAATTACTATTCCCACTCCAGAGAGTGCAATAGTAGGGAAAGCGCTGGATAGCGTAGGGGTAAAAATTACTATTCCCACTTCAGTAAGTGCAACAGTAGGGAAAGCGCTGGATAGCGTAGGGTTAATAATTACTATTCCCACTCCAGAGAGTGCAACAGTAGGGAAAGCGTTGGATAGCGTAGGGGTAAAAATTACTATTCCCACTCCAGAGAGTGCAACAGTAGGGAAAGCGCTGGATAGCGTAGATGTTAAAAATAACATACATATAAATGAAATAAATATTGTAATTAAATAATGATTTATTAATAAATTTAGAAAAATATATCAAAAATAATAATTACTTTAATAATATTAAATACTTCCCACCCTATTCCCCAATAAACACACAACACACTCCACATAAAATTTCACACAATTAAATTAATTTTCAATTAATCAATTAATACAAATTAATTTGCAATTAATAATTAAATTTAAAAAAATGTCAATAACAATAAATATGTAATAAAAATTAATAACCAAGTACTAATTAATTAACAAAAAAATTAATTATCAATACCAATAAATATTTAATAAAAATTAAGAGCCAATTAATAATTAATTAACAATTTTCCCCCCAATATCAATAAATAATATTTAATAAAAAATATTAACCAATGAAAAATTAATTAGAAAAATTAATTATCAATACTCAATTTTTCTTAATTAATTACTTAATTACAAATACATTACTTACCACCCTATTCCCCTAAAAACACACAACCCACTCCAATAATAAATTAATGCAAATAAAATAATTATCAATTAATAATAATTACCAATTAATAACTAATTAACAATTAATTAATTATTAATAACAATAATTAAAAATTAATAATTACTTAATTAAAATTAAATTACTTCCCACCTATTCCCCTATAAACCCACAACCCGCTACAGAAATAAAACACAACATTTTATTAAAATCAATTAATCATTCCTAAAAATTATCATTTAATTTACTATAATTAAATTACTTCCCACCCTATTTCCCTATAATCCCACAACCCGCTACGGTACTAAAACGCAAAATTTACTTTTAAAAAAATTACTAATTTCTAAAAAATGTATACATATATTTAAAAAACAGTACAATACTTAACAAAAAATATAGAACACATACATATTAAATACATACTAAAATACATAACAATCATATAAATATCGATAATATTAACATCGATAATTTAACTATCGATATTACTAACATCGATATTTGCAACATCGATATTTCTTACTTTAACTTCGATATTCTGGTTGTAGATATTCTTGGCTTCGATATTTTGTCCCTACGATATTTAAAACTCGATATAACTGTGCTTCGATATTTAAAAATCGATATTTTGACTGTCCACCGTTTCTGTGAGGAATAAAACCTCAGGGGCTTCTTCCTTTAGAAGTATTGAGATTTCACTAGTATGCTTCGGCAGAGATCTGCAATTAAGTAGGAGTAAATTGTATACTTTTCCATGAGATGGGGGAGGATTCGTGGGTGCGGGCAGTTTGAACTGGCACTGGGAACACTTCGATTGGGACGACTGAACCAGGATAGAGTGTACACATTTTGGCTCTAGGATGGAATTCAGTGCTTTAAGCTGTGTGCTGGAGTAATACAAATGGCCAGTGGTAGCTGAACCAGGGGTTCTAGCCCCTGGTCCCGCTCGGGTGCGGACGGGCGCAGATGAGCTTGCCTTTGGCGCGCCCTCGGCGCGCCGCCAGCGCGCCCGCTGAGCGCGTCCGCTGCGCGTCAGCGCCATTTGCTGCATTTGTAGTATACACCGGGTGATCTTGTGCGGCGACTAGACCGTCTCCCTCTCAAGATGGAGCCCGTCAGTGGCAAAGCGGAAGTGAGTGGAAATGTGGCGTCAATACTCCCTCCACTCAATCAGCCAAAGCTGTGGTGGACCGGGGAGCGGACGCAAGCAAGAATTTTAAGGTAAGAGTGCAGTATTAAATTCCCCAAACCTTCCCGTCCCTCAGAATGCCTTTAACCAAATACGGGCAGATTCGCAAGCTTTCAAACAGAAGATGAAATACATATGGAATGCACTGCCGAAATCTTGGATCTTCACAATAGATTCTTGTTGATCGGTATTCTGAAGTTGGAATCCGTACATCCCGCTCATCAAATCGACCACCTTCTCCATTGGGAAATAGCTGTGGAAAACAACAAGCTTCTAAACTTTTTTCCCATACACTCATGGGAGTTCCCTTTGCTTCCTCCATTTGAAATAATTCAATACTATTTCCTATAATTTCTTTTGAATGCAGAGGATGTATTGTATAATGTTCATAAATCTATTCAGTCCTAGACTTGTCCACTTTTTCAATTTGGCCACTTGACATTACTGTTTCATCTTCAAAGCATATTACTTCCTCATCAACATTTACATTTTTATAATAAATATTCTGCACCAGGTATAATGTAGCATTTTGATGTTTATTAACATCTACAAACTCTTGCCAGATTTTCCTACTCTTTGTTTGTACACCATTTACTAGAATAACTACTGGGTCATTTTTCTCTCTCTCTACATCAACAGTTTCAAGGTTTTTCTTAAAATCTAAAGGCAAGTACACAACTCTTCCTTTGAGACCTTTCTTTTTGCAAATCTGTTTTTGACAGCTTACCTGTTTTAGGCTCCATATTAACTATGGCCTGAAATAGGTTTACAGACTGAATAAGAATAGACTCATATACATTTAAATCTGCCAGTAACTGAGGAATAGGTACCAACTCTAAGTTGTTATGTACTGCTCTAGCTGGAATTTTGTTTTCTTCTAATTTGTTGTAACAGTACTTACACATTACTTGACCACTACCCAAATCAAAATGATTTTCTACAAACAAATAAAGACAAAATTGCTGCCACTTATTGTTTTCTTTTTCACTTTTTAAATATAAATTAACATTCCTAGTTTGGCTTCTATAGTGAGTACGTCAACAACAAATATACTTTGGTTTTTCAGACGAAACTGTGTTAAACTTTGTAATTTCTTCTGCAAACTGATCAATACTAATCTCTTTCTTGTGTTGTTCAACACCTACACTTATCAAACTCTCAGTTTCTCTACACTCGACTTCTGAACCAAAAAAACTGAACTGTATATCATCACAAACTTTCTGTACATCTAATACAGAACCATGCAAAAGAGCTGTGTTCATTTCACTTAAACATAATGCAGGAGTTTTTACATAGTACAGACTCCTTACTAACTTCCGCATTTCAGAGTGGTGACCAGCCAACATTCTTAAGTGATGAAAAGTGCTTTGGCACACTTTTCTTGAAAGACAAGCCAGAGAATGATCTTGCAACTTAGTATATTTTCTTACTTTACATGGATTTAGTCCTTGCAACATCTTAATCTTCTGTTTAATACTTTTTTTTAGCATTTTCTCATTTAAAAAACCATAATATTTCAATAGATACCTGTCATCCTCGACCCCACCCTCTCCATGACTAAGCAGGTCAACGCCGTTTCCTCATCCTGCTTCAACATCCTCCGAATGCTCCGCAGGATCTTCAAGTGGATCCCCACCGAAACAAGAAAAACAGTCACCCAGGCCCTCGTCACCAGCAGGCTGGACTACGGAAACGCCCTCTACGCAGGAACGACGGCTAAGCTCCTGAGATGGCTGCAACGCATCCAGAACGCCTCTGCACGTCTTATCCTCGACATCCCCCGACGCAGCCACATCACACCCCACCTGAGAGACCTGCACTGGCTCCCTGTCAACAAGAGGATAACCTTCAAGCTCCTCACCCACGCACACAAAGCACTCCACAACTCCGGACCAGCCTACCTCAACAGACGACTCAGCTTCTACACCCCCACCCGCCAGCTCCGCTCGACCAGCCTCGCCCTCGCCACAGTCCCCCGCATCCGGAAAACGACCGCCGGCGGCAGATCCTTCTCCCACCTCGCCGCCAAGACCTGGAACACCCTCCCCACCAACCTCCGACAGACTCAAGACCTACTGGCCTTCAGAAGACTCCTCAAGACCTGGCTCTTCGATCAGTAGCAGCACCACCCCCCTCTTCCCCCAGCGCCTTGAGACCCTCGCGGGTATGTAGTGCGCTTTATAAGTGACATGATTGATTGATTGATTGATACCTGTCGAATACTACAAATACTGCCACAATCCCAGTGATACACAGGAGCTTGTGTACGTCTCCCTTGAACCTCTTCAGCTATTACTTCTAGCACAGTTTCTGCAGGCACACTTCCCCCCACTTCAAATAAACGTTAGTTTACCTAACGCCACACTTTACCGCAAATGTAATCACGACCTCGGGCGCTCTATTATTTCTTTCAAAGCTGCTAACATGATTCTTGGTGATTATCTTGTTTTCGGAGAGTGTTTGTACACATGCTCTCGTCTTCTATTGGACTCTGTTAAGGGGATGCTGTTTTCAGAGTAACAGAGACTAGTTTCCAGGCCGCACGTGTATTATAGTATTTCTTATTCTGTACCCCTGGGAAATGGGACGGACGCCCACCTTTAATCGTAAATGTTTGTGTTCAGAGATGTAAGTTGGAATCCGTGTTCCATCTCGTACTTATTAAAATATTGTCACCCACAGCTTCGATTTTGGTTTACGCTAAAAATCCAATTTTTTATTTTAAAAGTAGTTTCCTGAAAAAATGTGTATAGTGAATTTAACGGCGAGTTGCGTTAAAGTGCGAGATGAGCATGGGTGTATGTGGGGAGGGGTGGGGTAGGGGTTCAGGGGGAGAATGCAATTCTTTGCCAGGCCAATTTTTCTCCCAAGTTAATGGTCGGCCGCATTCAGTGTGACCGAGGCAGGCTGCTCGTCAGGCAGCGAGGGAGAGCCCTGGCTGGGGTGAAACGCAGGTCAGCGTGTCTCACAAATATGAAAATCCTGCATGGAAGAAACGACACGCCTAGCTGTTTAACAAAGACTGCCAAGGCTGAGCTTGTACAGTTTCCCCCTCTGTCACCCTCTCCGTTTGAAGTGGAGATTGGGAACTGCCATAAACAGATCGCCCTTGTCTTCCAAATAAGCAGGCGTTTTATGGCCCTAATAAAAAATGTAGATCGGGCTATGGGTTCTTGAGGAGACGGGGGCTGGAAGGGGCGCTGCCAGGCCAGGCGAAAGGGTCGGAAATTACGACTGGTCCTTTATGTACCTTAGCGACACCAAGGGAGAGGTTTCAGAAGCAGGCATGAAAGGGCAGTGCGGGCGGCGCAGGCCCCCCTGGAGGTGTGACTCGATGTGTGAGAGTAAACATGCTGTCTGTAACCACTGCTCCACTGTTATGTGCTGGGTACTGCGAGTATCAGCGTTAAATCCATGCTGTCTCTATAAAAGAATGTGTAAATATTCGAGTTCCGTTGCCTATGTGGAGTCCATGATTGCGAGTCAGTGTGCACACATACATAGGGAGCACACGCCAGTGTGAAGCTAACAGGCGACCTCGTGTTGTGCATAACCAGGTGAGAGGCTTGTCAGGACGCTCTACTAAATGCAACATACACCACCACCACATAATACCACTCATTACCACATAATTACATGCCACATAATTACACTCTACTCAATACAACATAAATACAAACCACATAATATCAATCAGTGTCACATAATAACACGCCACATAGTTACACTTTACGCAATACAATATAAATACACTCCACATAACACCACTCAAAACCACATAATCACACCACATAATTAAACACTACTAAATGCAACATACACTCCACATAATACCACTAACTGCCACATAATTACATGCCACATACTTACACTCTACTCAATGCAACATAAATACACTCCACATAATACCAATCAGTGCCACATAATTACAATCCACATAATTACAATATCCTCTATGCAACACAAAATACCATTCAATACCACATAATTATATTATACTAAATCCAACACACCCCACATAATACCACTCAGTGCCACATAATTACATATCACATATTTACACTCTACTCAATACAGCATCAATACAATCCACATAATATCACTCAGTGCCACATATTAACACGCAACATAATTACACTCTACTCAATACAATATAAATACACTGCACATAACAACACTCAAAACCACATAATTACACTCTACTAAATGCAACATACACTCCACATAATACCACTTACTAACACATAATTACATGCAACATAATTACACTCTACTCAAAGCAACATAAATGCACTACACATAAAACAAATCAGTGCCACATAATTACACTCCACATAATTACACTCTCCTCAATACAACACAAAATCACTTCGCATAATACAATTCAGTGCCACATAATTATATGCTCCATAATTATACTGCACTCAATGCAACATACACTCCAAATAATACCACTCACTGCACATAATTACATACCACATAATTACACTCTACTAAATGCAACATACACCCCACATAATACCACTCAATACCACATAATTACATACCACATAATTACACTCAACTCAATACAACATTAATACAATCCACATATTATCACTCAGTGCCACGTAATAACGCACCACAAATTTATAACTACACTCAATGCAATATACATACACTACACATAACAACACTCAGTACCACATAATTACACACCACATAATTACACTATACTGAATGCAACATCAATACACTCCACATAATACCACTAAGTACCACATATAACACTTTTTATTAGAACTTTTCTACATAAAACACATCAGCCACAATACTCTACAACATAGCCAAAACTTCAAAATAAACACATAAGGTCCCAAAAGCGAGACCTATTGGCTATGCCAATGCTTGTTTCTTTTGCAATGGGAGAACCATCTTTTACCTCATAGCATCGACCACTAGTATCAACTGCATGTACTAATGTGTTCTCTTGAAAATAGCTTTCTTCATTAAAGAAAGGCTCAGTACGGGCCGTGTGCTTCCATGTACCAGTAAAAGTTTTACAAAAGTTACTTCTATTAACCAGTCTTTTTCTTTTGCTTTTCTCCTTCATAAACAACATTGTTTTATCCAATGTTCTCATTCTCTTCAATATTAATATAAATAATTTTCGTTTCAATTCAAAAGCTGTATCCACTACACGCTCAATCTGTTGCTTTTACTTATGAGCTGCTGATCTTCTTTTATATTTTGTACAATTTTTTACTACACTTTGAATTACTCTACTTCTAAACATTATTCTTCTTATATCTTTATGTTCTTTTTGCCTTCTTGTAAGATGCGTTCCTTTCCCATAAAACTATGTTGTTTTACCATGAAAATTCTTGTTTTCCTTCTGATTTGTTGTGAAACCTTTCTTTTTCTTTTGAGCAGGCTTGACTTCTTTCAATGTATGTGAAACTGTTTTAAGAAACTGTTTAGTTCTCATACCAGAAGACTTTTTTCCTGTGTAACCTTTTGCACTTCTTCTAATTTTCTCTTTTCACTTTTCTTTAAGTAGTACTGTTTTTTTGCTCTCTTCTCTTTTCATGTTTTCTTGCCATCTTCAATTTTGTTCTCCAAATAAAGTAAATATCTAAAAATAAAGGATAGTTTCAATAGTTGGTTACATCAACTAATAATTTTTACATTAATTTTAGATTAATATTCATAATAATCAATAAGCTTTTGCTTACAATTACATTGATATTGTCTCCATAACAAATAAATATGTAGGATACCTAACTATGCACATTAGCAAAGCTGTAAATGTTTTAGAGTCTTGGAGAAAACATTTGTAAATTGCTGTACACTTTTATTTTTCTAAATTTCTGTACAAGAAGATGTATGCATTACTTTTCATCATTAACAGGGCATTCAGATTTTTAACTCTATATTCTAGCGGTTCTATGATCGCTACCTAGGTAAATCATCTAGACTTTAACGACCAAATGCTGTAGTAGGACTTCTGTGACACGTACATAGGTAGCAGATCTCTGCTTCTGTGATTGAATGCTGTAGTAAGACTGACAAGATTTGTGCGCCTGTATGATAAGATACATACTTTTTAAGTGAGGGTCATCAGCTGCACAACTCGTGTCAGAATAATGTACAACTACACACATTCCTGAGTCACGAGAGCATGCAGACCTTTAGACGTGACAGAGTGCATTTCCCATTGTAAGCAGATACCTAAATGTATACAGCCTACTTCGAGTGTACCTTTCCAGAGACCCACACGAAGTAGCCTAATCACTAATCCCTCTGCCAACATGTCTTAAATCTCACTATTCTCTTGCAGCTACACTATTCACCGACTGCTCAGAATGTTGGGCCTAGCCAAATATAAAACAGCAACCCTTCCCATGCCACTGTTGTAAGTCTCACCATGTTTCTAAAGGCATCAATGCATGTGTCTGTGCCTTTTCCTAGTGACATGATACATAAAACGAAACCTAGATATAGTACAAGACCTGTGTTTCACACTGTATGCTCTCTAAATTTGTGTAAAATAAGGTGTATGTATTCCTATGTATGTATTCTATGACACCTACATAGGTAAGACATGTCTCCCTCTGCGACCAAATGATGGAGCAGAACTGAGAAGATGTGTCTACCTGCAGAAGAAGCAACCAGGTTTTTAAGCTAGCATCTTCAGACGCACAGCACGTGTCAGAATACATGTACAAGAGCACACATGCCTGAGTCACGAGAGCACACAGACCTTTAAACTTGACAGACTGCACTTCCTATTGCAAGCAGACCTCTAAATTTATACGGCCTACTTCGAGTGTACCTTTCCAAAGACTCATACGAAGTACCATAATCACTAATCTATCTACCAACATGTCTTATACCTCACTTTTCTCTTGCAGATTCACTATTCACCGACTGCTCAGAATGTTGGGCCTATCCAAATATAAAACAACAACCCTTCCCATGTCACTGTTGTAACTCTTACCATGTTTCTGAAGACATCAATGTGTGTGTCTGTGCCTTTTCCTAGTGACATGGTACGTAAAAAGAAACCTAGAAATAGCAGAAGACCTGTGTTTCAGACCACATGCTCTCTAAGTTTCTGTTAGACTTGGCATCTTTTGGCGTGTTTCCCCAGAGTTTTTGCTTTCTGATCTCCCGGTTTTGACTCTGTTTTTGCTGGCATAGTGTTTCTGCGCACTTTTCTCACTGCTGATCAGTGGTAAAGTGCAAGTGGTCCTGTGGTAAATTGTATTATGGATTGGTGTTTCCGTGATTGGATATTTGATTTACTTGTTAGTCCCTAGTAAAGTGCACTGAGTGTGCCAGGGCCTGTGAATCAAATGCTACTAGCGGGCCTGCAGCACTAATTGTGCCACCCACGTGAGTGGACCTGAAAAGCTAACTCAGACCCGCCATTGCGGAGTCTGCGCGCAGTTTGTAACTGCCATGTCGACTTGGCCAGTGCACACACTAGCCAGTCCCTCACCTTCCCTTTCCTTACATGTCAGCCACCCCTAAGGCAGGCCCAAGGTACCCCTGTGGGCCGGGTGCAGTGTATGTGAAAGGTAGGACATGCCCTGGTGTGTGTGTGTGTGGCATGTCCTGATAGTGAATTACGGTCAATTTCGTTTTTCCCTATTGCAAGGCTACCTGTTCCCCATAGGACAGAATGGGGAGTTTGTTTATAACATCTTATAAACATAACTGGCCCGGGGAATTCGGTAGGAAAATAAAGTTTAGTATGCCTGAACTCAGAATCTAAAGATGCATCTTTTAGTGAAGGTGATTTTTACATTCTGTGTTTGAAAATACCACTTTTAGAAAGTAGTTATTTTCTTGCTCAGTCATCCCGTGTGCCTCTGCTGGAATGTGGATTGCCTGTCTGGGTTTTGGATGACAGAAGGCGGGGGAGCAGGAGTGGCTCCAGATAGTCTAGGTGGGTCAGGAAAGGGCTGAATAGACCTGGGCTGCAATTGGGGAAGGGGGAGGAGATTTCCTTGCACCTCAAAGGGCCTGGTCTGCCTCTGCTGTCTCCACCTCCTGCCAGGAAGTCACACCAGAGAAGGCAGAACTGGTTCTGGCTGGGCACAGACACTCTCTGCCTAAGAGATCAAAGGATTTTGGGATATAAATATTGGGGCCCAGACCCCTGACTTTTAGAACTCTTTTGGACCAAGAAGACTGCCAAGAAGAAGAGCTGGAGAAGCTGTGAGGAGGAACTACCACATTGCTGTGTGCTTTGCTGTGTTGGCCTCCAGTGGCTGCTTCTGTCTTGGGCAGTGAAAGGACTGGACTGAACTTTTTGCAATCTACTTTTGTGAGTTTCTCCAAGGGCTTGAGGTAGAGCTTGCCCCCTGTTCAAGAAGTCTCAGAAACAGCAAAGACTTCAAGCTCTTCTGCCCTCAGCACTGGGGACTGTGTGTTTTGTGCTGCAACAGAAAAGAAGCCGCCGCTGCCGACTCCGTGTTCTGAAGGCACCGCATAAGGCACCACCGCAACGCCGCACCGCGACCCTGGTCTCACCGATGCCGCCTGCTGATGCCACCACCGAGCCGCTGCTCGCAGCGCGACCTGTGGGCACCGCACTCCGTACCGCCTCGCTTCACGACGACGCCTTGGTATCCCCGACGACGACGCTCCACGCCAAAATCTACACCGCTGCTTGCACCGTGGTTCGAGGTCACCGCTCGTAAAGTTACACGACGCACCGCCCTCATCCCGCACCGCGGCCTTGGCCTACCGATGCCGGCGCCATCGACTCCCGTTCGTCAGCCAACGACAGCGCTTTAGCCATGACGACACCGCGACCTGCCAGCACCCCGACAAGCACCTCATTCACCGGCGACGCCATCTGATGCCGCCACCGAGCCGCTGCTCGCACCGCGACCTGAGGGCACCGCACGCCGCACCTCTGCACTTCGCACCGCAGCACCCGATGCCTACCGACACCAGCGCTCCTGGCTTCAACAGAGAGGAGTTCGATCTGCAACGCGTGTGACTTCGAGGGCCCCGACGACTCCTGCACCGACCTCCTGCACCGATGCCTGCGGACGCCGTGCTTTCGGACGCTCAACGAGAGGTCGCCGACGCCCTGTATTTCTAAAAGGTACTGTTTGCGGGTCTTCCCGACACCGTAGCTGGCCCGCGATGCCGCGGTCAGCCAGAACTGTTTGGATTTGTTTGTTCATGATGCCGTGATAGCCCCGGATGGAGGTATCGACATCAAGGAACTGTTTTTCAAGCATATTTTGATAACTGAAGATTTTTAAGTACTGTATTGTGGATTTTTATCGTTTTTGGTCTTGTCTTAAGTATGTAAAAATATTGGATATTTTTCTAAACTGGTGTGGTGTCCTTTTGTAGTGCTTACACTGTATTACTGTTGGGTATGTGCAAATGCTTTACACACTGCCTCTAAGATAAGCCTGACTGCTCGTGCCAAGCTACCAAGGGGGTGAGCAGGGGTTATTTTAGGAGTGTAACTCCCTTATCCTGACTAGAGTGGTGGTTTCTGCCTGGCTTTGGCACGTGCCCTAGCCTACCAAAAATCCTATTTCTAACATTGGTTGTCAGCGGTGAGGATAGGACTTGCGTTTGCACTTGACTTACAGTGATTGGTGTGCACTACTACCATATCGCAGACCATTACGTGCCACATACTGGTTCTTTTTCTTTTTGGCCTATTTTTGATTTTGTCAGTTTGAACTTGCTACTTCATCATGCCTGAATCAAGAGCATCATCTGTTGCATCCCTGGAAATTGCCTTTGAGGAGGATAGGTTGGAATCCTACAATGTTAGGGAATTGAAATCAATTTGCAAAAACCTAAAAGTCCAAGTCAGAGGCCTCACGAGGAAGGAGGAGCTACAAAAAGCGCTGAGGGCCTGGGTAGCAGCCAGACATGCCAGCGAGCAGTCTGGTGATCTCAGTGGAGAGGCGGAGGAGCCTATTCCTAGGGTGGATGTGCTTTTGGGAGGGGGGAACCCTCCAGGCCAGGCAGCAGTGGCCGGTCCCTAGGAGAGCTGGAGGACAGGCGTGAAGCAAGGAGAGTTGCAGTAGAACTGGAGAAGCTTAAGTTAGCCATGGAGGAGAAAAGGATGATGTTAAAGCATGAGTTCAGGATAAAGGAGCTGGATCAGAGGAGTAGAGCCAGCTCAGATGGTGGCAGCAACCCGTCAAGACAGGCAGACAGGATTGTGCACATCCCTAAGAATGTAGGCAAAGAATTCAAGAAGGGGGATGACATACAAAGGTGGTTTCAGGGTTACGAGGCAGCGATACACATGAATGGGGTCCCTGAGGAGAATTGGGGAGCAGGATTGTGGCCTCTCTTCCCAGAAGGAGCAAGGGATACTTTAATAGCTTTGGGTAAGGGGTATCACCTCACCTATCCAGACATGAAGGACGCCCTTCTCACTAAGTATGGTCTCACTCCTGAAAAGTACAGGGATCAGTTCAGGTCCAGTAAGAAGTCCGATGCCAACACTTGATTGGAATGGGTAGATATGTTTTGCAGGTCACTGGATGGCTGGGTGAAGGGCAGTAATGTGACAGATTTTCAGGGGCTCTACAATTTGATTGCATGGGAGCACTTGTCTAGTCTACGTTTGGCAGATCTGCGCCAGCACCTAGTTGATAGTAAGCTGACTGACCCCAGGAAGCTTGCTATGGAGGCGGACCGCTGGGTGAGTACCAGGGTCCACAGGAAAGCGTATGGGGGAGACTCAGCCAAAGGTGGGCAGGGTCCCCAGCAGAAAAGTGGGGGGGACAAGGGTAAAACACAGGAGTTCTCTAAAGGGCCCCAAACTAACACCCAGGGTAAAGGTTCCCATCCCCCAGGAGATAAGAAACAAGGGGTCTCGTCAGGAAAGCCTGCTGAGACCGGCCCCCGCAAGTGTTTTGCATGTGACCAGGTGGGTCACATGAAGGGGGACCCCAAGTGCCCTAAGGGGGCACAGCCACCCACCGGTGGGCAGCCCAAGGTGTTGGCTAGTGTAGCGCTTGGGGAGGAGGAGTACCCACAGGAGGGTGGGGACCCCACAGAAATGACCCTCGTCTCACTAGGGGACAGTGAGATGGTCCCAGGAAACCTGGTGCCCCCTAACACAAAGAAATACAGCACCTGGGTGACCATCAATGGGAAAAGGGTAGAGGCTCTCAGAGATACTGGAGCCAGTGTGACCTCAGTCCGGTGTCACCTGGTCTCTGAGAAGCAGGTAGTCACAGGGGCATTCCACCAAGTCATTGCGGTGGACAATTCAGAGCGCCAGTGTCTGGTGGCGCAGGTTCCCTTCGAGTGGGGGGGTCTCAGGTCCCTTGAGGGTGGTTGTGAGCCCTTCCATGCCTGTAGATTGTCTGCTAGGTAACGACCTGGAGCAGTCCTTATGGAAGTATGTTGAGCTCAGGTCTTACTTGGAGATGCTTGGGTTGCCAGAGTGGGCATGCGTGTCCACTCGGTCAATGGCGGCCAGAGAGGGTGATCAAGAGGACTTGGAGCCTGAAACAGTGGCCCAAGTCCCTGCCAAGAGAAAGGGCAAGGGGCGCAGGAAACCGGCCCCTGAAGTTCCCACGGACCGGGAGGAGGCGGACCTTGAGGGGGATGCCCCGGTGCCTACAGGGGAGCAGGTAGCTGAACTGGGGGACATCTCTGAGCTGACCAATTGGCAGCAAGAAGGGGGTCCCACCAGGGAGGAATTCTGCAAGGAGCAGAAGAAGTGCCCTTCTCTGGAAAGTCTGCGGCGGCAGGCTGCAGACCAGGCAGCTGGTGATCAGTTTGGATCACATTGGATCTACTGGGAGAATGATCTCCTGTACAGTGAGCCTAAGGTCGCTGAGCCTGGGTCAGCCCGTGTGCTGGTGGTACCCCAGCGCTTCAGGACCTTCCTACTGGGTCTGGCTCATGACGTGCCTTTGGCAGGACATTTGGGGCAGGACAAGACCTTTGACAGGCTTGTCACCCACTTCTTCTGGCCCCAAATGCGAAGGCAGTCAGATGGACATTGCAGGTCTTGCCAAACTTGCCAGGCAAGTGGTAAGAGTGGGAGGAAGGTCAAAGCTCCTCTCCAACCTTTTCCAGTGGTTGGAACGCCCTTCAAAAGGGTAGGGATGGACATTGTGGGGCCACTGGATCCCAAGACAGCCATGGGCAACAGGTACATCCTGGTCTTGGTGGACCATGCCACCCGGTACCCGGAGGCAATCCCTCTCAGGACAACGACAGCGCCAGTGGTGAGCCGGGTGTTAATGGCGATCTTTTCCTGAGTGGGGTTCCCCAGAGAGATAGTTTCTGATAGGGGGACCAATTTCATATCCAAGTATATGACATCCCTGTGGAAGGAGTGTGGTGTAACCTACAAGTTCACCACCCAATACCACCCACAAGGTAACGATCTGGTGGAGAGATTCAACCAGACCTTGAAGGGCATGATTAAGGGTCTAACAGAACCCATGAGGCATAAGTGGGACATCCTCTTGCCGTGCCTTCTCTTTGCATACAGGGAGGTACCACAGAAGTCTCTTGGGTTCAGTCCCTTTGAGCTTCTGTATGGTCACCCTGTGAGAGGACCTCTGAGTTTGGTGAAGGAAGGCTGGATGGCAGCTCCCAGGAAAGCTCCCCAGGATGTGTTTAGTTACATGCTGGCCTTCAGAAACAAAACTCCCCGCTTCAGGAAACTCGCGCAGGCTAACCTAGAAGCCAGCCAGGAAGAAATGAGGAGGTGGTATGACCAGAATGCCACTCTGGTCGAATTTCAACCTGGGCAAAAAGTGTGGGTCATGGCCCCAGTGGAACCTTGTGCCTTGCAGGACAAGTGGACTGGGCTATTTGAGGTGGTGGAGCGCAAAAGTAATGTCATCTACCTGGTGGATTTGCAGGCTCCAAGGAACCCTTTGAGGGTCCTCCATGTGAACCGCCTCAAGCACCACTTCGAGAGGTCCGAAGTGAGCATGCTCTTGGCGACAGATGATGGGGTGGAAGAGGAGAGTGAACCTCTCCCTGACCTCCTGTCTACCAAGGAGCGCGATGGGTCAGTGGAAGGTGTGATCCTCTCCCCTACACTGACTCCAGAGCAGCAGAGCGACTGTCACCAGTTGTTGGGACAGTTTTCCCCACTGTTCTCCCTGACCCCAGGTGTTACTCTCTGGTGTACCCATGACGTGGACACCGGTGACAGCCCTCCTGTGAAGCACAAGATTTACAGGTTGACTGACCGGGTCAAGGCCAGCATTAAAGAGGAGGTCTCTAAGATGTTGGCGTTAGGGGTGATCGAGCCTTCCAACAGTCCTTGGGCCAGCCCAGTGGTCTTGGTCCCAAAGGCTGCTGCACCCGGTGCCACTCCAGAACTGCGGTTTTGTGTGGACTACCGTGGGCTCAATGCCGTCACCAGGACTGACGCACACCCCATCCCCAGAGCTAATGAGCTCATTGATCGGTTGGGAGCTGCCAAGTTCCTCAGCACGTTTGATTTAACTGGGTACTGGCAGATTGCCTTAACCGATGGGGCCAAGGAGAGGTCAGCATTTTCAACCCCAGAGGACATTACCAGTTCCGGGTGATGCCCTTTGGGTTGAAGAATGTCCCTGCCACCTTTCAGAGGTTGGTCAACCAGGTGTTGGCTGGGCTGAAGGATTTCAGTGCCGCCTACCTGGATGACATCGCAGTGTTCAGTTCCAGCTGGGAAGAACACTTGCAGCACCTCGGTGAAGTGTTGAAGGCGCTGCAGAGGGCAGGCCTCACGATCAAGGCCAGTAAGTGCCAGATCGGGCAGGGTTCGGTGGTGTACTTGGGACACCAGGTAGGAAGCGGCCAGGTGGCGCCCCTACAACCCAAGATTGACACCATTCTGGCTTGGGAGCCCCCCTAGACCCAGACAGAGGTCAGGGCCTTCTTAGGACTCACCGGGTACTACAGGAGGTTTGTTAAGGGGTATGGCACCATTGTTGCCCCCTTAACAGAGCTGACTTCCAAGAAGCAGCCCAAGAAGGTGATCTGCAGTGAGTCCTGCCAGAAGGCTTTTGATGCCCTGAAGGCCGCCATGTGCACGGCACCCGTGCTCAAGGACCCCGACTTCTCCAAGGAATTCGTTGTGCAGACTGACACTTCAGAGCATGGAGTGGGAGCGGTGCTCTCACAACTGAACGAAGAGGGCCTAGACCAGCCTATAGTCTTCCTTAGCCGGAGACTACTCCCCAGGGAACAGAGGTGGAGTGCAATAGAAAGGGAAGCTTTTGCTATGGTCTGGGCACTGAAGAAGCTGAGACCATACCTGTTTGGGACTTCCGGGTTCAGACAGACCACAGGCCCCTCAGATGGTTGATGCAAATGAGGGGTGAGAATCTAAAACTGCTGAGGTGGTCCATCTCCCTACAGGGAATGGACTTTACAGTGGAACACCGTCCTGGCACAGAACACGTCAATGAGATGGTCTGTCCAGGTTCTTCCGCCTTAGTGAAGAGAACTCCCAGGAGGGTGGGTAGTTCTCCCTACTTTAAGCTGGAGGGGACATGTGTTAGACTTGGCATCTTTTGGCGTGTTTCCCCTGACTTTTTGCTTTCTGACCTCCCGGTTTTGACTCTGTTTTTGCTGGCGTAGTGTTTCTGCACACTTTTCTCACTGCTGATCAGTGGTAAAGTGCAAGTGCTCCTGTGGTAAATTGTGTTATGGATTGGTGTTTCCATGATTGGATATTTGATTTACTTGTTAGTCCCTAGTAAAGTGCACTGAGTGTGCCAGGGCCTGTGAATCAAATGCTACTAGCAGGCCTGCAGCACTAATTGTGCCACCCACGTGAGTAGCCCTGAAAAGGTAACTCAAACCCGCCATTGCGGAGTCTGCGCGCAGTTTGTAACTGCCATGTCGACTTGGCCATTGCACACACTTGCCAGTCCCTCACCTTCCCCTTTCTTACATGTCAGCCACCCCTAAGGCAGGCCCAAGGTACCCCTGTGGGCCGGGTGCAGTGTTTGTGAAAGGTAGGACATGCCCTGGTGTGTGTGGCATGTCCTGATAGTGAATGACGGTCAATTTAGTTTTTCGCTATTGCAAGGCTACCTGTTCCCCATAGGAAAGAATGGGGAGTTTGTTTATAACATCTTATAAACATAACTGGCCCGGGGAATTCGGTAGGAAAATAAAGTTTAGTATGCCTGAACTCAGAATCTAAAGATGCATCTTTTAGTGAAGGTGATTTTTACATTCTGTGTTTGAAAATACCACTTTTAGAAAGTAGGTATTTTCTTGCTCAGTCATCCTGTGTGCCTCTGCTGGAATGTGGATTGCCTGTCTGGGTTTTGGATGACAGAAGGCTGGGGAGCAGGAATGGCTCCAGACAGTCTAGGTGGGTCAGGAAAGGGCTGAATAGACCTGGGCTGCAATTGGGGAAGGGGGAGGAGATTTCCTTGCACCTCAAAGGGCCTGGTCTGCCTCTGACCATCCCGTCTCCACCTCATGCCAGGAAGTCACACCAGAGAAGGCAGAACTGGTTCTGGCTGGGCACAGACACTCTCTGCCTAAGAGATCAAAGGATTTTGGGATATAAATATTGGGGCCCAGACCCCTGACTTTTAGAACTCTTTTGGACCAAGAAGACTGCCAAGAAGAAGAGCTGGAGAAGCTGTGAGGAGGAACTACCACATTGCTGTGTGCTTTGCTGTGTTGGCCTGCAGTGGCTGCTTCTGTCTTGGGCAGTGAAAGGACCTGACTGAACTTTCTGCAATCTACTTTTGTGAGTTTCTCCAAGGGCTTGAGGTAGAGCTTGCCCCCTGGTCAAGAAGTCTCAGGAACAGCAAAGACTTCAAGCTCTTCTGCCCTCAGCACTGGGGACTATGTGTTTTGTGCTGTAACAGAAGAAGCAACCCGACGACGTCGACGACGCCCCTGCCGACTCCGTGTCCTGAAGGCACCGCAGAAGGCACCACCGCAATGCCGCACCGCGACCCTGATCTCACCGATGACGCTTGCTGACGCCGCCACCGAGCCGCTGCTTGCAGCGCAACCTGTGGGCACTGCACTCCGCCTCGCTTCACGACGACGCCTTGGTATCCCCGATGACGCCGCTCCATGCCGAAATCTACGCCGCTGCTTGCACCGTGGTTCGAGGACACCGCTCGTAAAGTTACACGACGCATCGCCCTCATCCCGCACCGCAGCCTTGGCCTACCGACGCCGGCGCCATCGACTCCCGTTCGTCAGCCGATGACAGCGCTTCAGCCACGACAACGCTGCTGCTTGCACCGCGACCTGCCAGCACCACGACGAGCACCACATTCACTTCACACCGCGACCCTGGTCACACCGACGACGTCATCTGACGCCGCCACCGAGCCGCTGCTCGCACCACGACCTGAGGGCACCGTACGCCGCACCGCTGCACTTCGCACCGCAGCACCCAACGCCTACCGACGCCAGCGCTCCTGACTTTAACAGAGAGGAGTTCGATCTGCAACGCGTGTGACTTCGAGGGCCCCGACGACTCCTGCACTGACCTCCGGAACCGACGCCTGCGGACGCCGTGCTTTTGGAAGCTCAACGAGAGGTCGCCGACGCCCTGCATTTCTAAAAGGTACTGTTTGTGGGTCTTCCCGACACCGTAGCTGGCCCGCGACGCCGCGGTCAGCCAGAACTATTTGGATTTGTTTGTTCACGACACCGTGATAGCCCCGGACGGAGCTATCGACATCAAGGAACTGTTTTTCAAGCATATTTTGATAACTGAAGATTTTTAAGTACTGTATTATGGATTTTTATCGTTTTTGGTCTTGTCTTAAGTATATAAAAATATTGGATATTTTTCTAAACTGGTGTGGTGTCCTTTTGTAGTGCTTACACTGTATTACTGTTGGTTATGTGCAAATGCTTTACACACTGCCTCTAAGATAAGCCTGACTGCTCGTGCCAAGCTACCAAGGGGGTGAGCAGGGGTTATTTTAGGAGTGTAACTCCCTTATCCTGACTAGAGTGGTGGTTTCTGCCTGGCTTTGGCACATGCCCTAGCCTACCAAAAATCCAATTTTTAACAGTTTCTGTACAAAAAGGTGTATGTATTCCTTTCTGCTCATAATACAGGGCACGTGGGTATTCAACAGTCTATTTGAGTGGTTCTGTGACACCTACATACATAAGACATGTCTCCCTCTGCGACCGAATGATGCTGCAGAAGTGAAAAGATTTGTTCACCTGGATGAGAAGATACCAAGTTCTTAAGTTAGGGTCAACAGCTGCACAACACATGCCAGAAAACATGTACAAGTAGACACATACCAGAGTCATGAGAGCACGCAGACCTTTAACCATGACAGTGCACTTTCCATTGCAAGCAGACACCTAAATGTATACGCGCTACTTCCAGTGTACCTTTCCAAAGACTCATATGAAGTACCATAATCACTAATCCATCTACCAACATGTCTTAAACCTCACTTTTCTCTTGCAGATTCACTATTCACCAACTGCTCATAATGTTGGGCCTATCCAAATATAAAACAGCAACCTTTCCCATGGCACTGTTGTAACTCTCACCATGTTTCTGAAGACATCAATGCCTGTGTCTGTGCCTTTTCCTAGTGGCATGATACATAAAAAGAAACCTAGAAATAGCAGAAGACCTGTGTTTCAGACCACATGCTCTCTAAGTTTCTGTACAAGGTGTATCTATCCCTTTCTGCTCATAATACAGAGCACGTGGGTATTCAACAGTCTATTTGAGGAGTACTGTGACACCTACATACGTAAGACATGTGTCCCTCTGCAACCAAATGATGGCGCAGAACTGAAAAGATTTGTCCACCTGCATGAGAAGCCACCAGGTTTTTAAGCTACCATCTTCAGAAGCACAGCACATTTTAGAATACATGTAAAACTACAAACATTCCTGAGTTTCGAGAGCACGCAGACCTTTAAACTTGACAGGCTGCACTTCCCATTGTAAGCAGCCACCTAAATGTATATAGCCTACTTCGAGTGTACCTTTCTTGAGACCCATACGAAGTAGCCTAATCACTATTCCCTCTTCCAACATGTCTTAAACCTCACTATACTCTTGCAGCTTCACTATTCACCGACTGCTCAGAATGTTCGGCCTAGCCAAATATAAAACAGCAACCCTTCTCATGTCGCTGTTGTAAGTATCACCATGTCTCCGAAGGCATCAATGCGGGTGTCTGTGCCTTTTCCTAGTGACATGATACTTAAAAAGAAACCTAGAAATAGTAGAAGACCTTTGTTTCACACTGCATGCTCTCTAAAGTTGTGTAGAACAAGGTGTTTGTATTCATATGTATGTGTTCTGTGACACATACATAGGTAACAAATGTCTTCCTCTGCGACCAAATGATGGTGCAGAACTGAGAAGATTTGTCCATCTACATGAGAAGCAACCAGGTTTCTAAGCTAGCATCTTCAGAAGCACTGCACATGTCAGAATACATGTACAAGTGCACACATACCTGAGTCACGAGAGCACGCAGACCTTTAAACTTGACAGACTGCACTTCCCATTGCGAGCAGACCCCTAAATTTATACGGCCTACTTCGACTGTACCTTTCTAGAGACTCATACGAAGTACCATATTCACTACTCCATCTACCAACATGTCTTAAACCTCACTTTTCTCTTGCAGCTTCACTATTCACCTACTGCTCAGAATGTTGGAACTAGTCAAATATAAAACAGCAACCCTTCCCATGTCACTGTTGTATCACCATGTTTCTAAAGGCATCAATGCGTGTCTCTGTGCCTTATCCTAGTGACATGGTACATAAAAAGAAACCTGGAAATAGCAGGAGACCTGTGTTTCAGATCGCATGCTCTCTAATTTTCTGTACAAAAAGGTGTATGTATTTCTTTCTGCTCATAATACAGGGCACGTGGGTATTCAACAGTCTATTCGAGGGGTTCTGTGACACTTACATATGTAAGACATGTCTCCCTCTGCTACCGAATGATACTGCATAAGTGGAAAGATTTGTTCACCTGTATGAGAAGCTACCAAGTTCTTAAGTTAGGGTCATCAGCTGCACAGCAAATGCCAGAAAACATGTACAAGTAGACACATACCTGAGTCATGAGAGCACACAGACTTTTAAACTTGACAGAGTGCACTTTCCATTGCAAGCAGACACCTAAATGTATACGGCCTACTTCGAGTGTACCTTTCCTGAGACTCATACGAAGTACCATAATCACTAATCCCTCTACCAACATGAGTTAAACCTCACTATTCTCTTGCAGATTCACTATTCTCCATCTGCTCCGAATATAGGGCGTAGCTAAATATAAAAAAAGCCACCCTTCCCATTTCACTGTTGTAAGTGTCACCATGTTTCTGAAGGTATTCAGACCGCATGCTCTCTATGTTTATGTACAAGAAGGTGTATTTATTCATTTCTGCTCGTGATACAGGGCAAATGTGTATTCAACAGTCTTTTTGAGGGGTTCTCTGACACCTACATAGGTAAGACATATCTCCCTCTGCGACCGAATGATGGTGAATAAGTTAAAATATTTGTTCACCTGTATGAAAAGCAACCATGTTCTTAAGTTAGGTTCACATGCTGCAGAACACATACCAGAAAACATGTACAAGTAGACACATCCCTGAGTCATGAGAGCAGGCAAACTTTTAAACTAGACAGAGATGGAGCAGAACTGAAAAGATTTGTCCACCAGCATGAGAAGCTACCAGGTTTTTAAGCTAGCATCTTCACATGCACAGGACGTGTCAGAATACATGTACAAGTAGACACATACCACCCTCATGAGAGCACACAGACCTTTATACTTGACAGTCTGCACTTCCCATTGCAAGCAGAACCCTAAATTTATACGGCCTACTTCGAGTGTATCTCCAGAGACCCATACGAAGTACCATAATCAGTAATCCCTCTACCAACATGAGCTAAACCTCACTATTCTCTTGCAGATTTACTATTCACCATCTGCTCAGAATATTATGCCTAGCCAAACTTAAAACAGCAACCCTTCCCATGTCACTGTTGTAAGTCTCACCATGTTTCTGAAGGCATCAATGCATGTGTCTGTATGATACATAAAAAGACACCTAGAACTAGTAGAAGACCTCTGTTTCACACTGCATGCTCTCTAAATTTGTGTAGAAGAAGGTGTATGTATTTCTATGTATGTGTTCTGTGACACCTACATAGGTAAGACATGTGTCCCTCTGCGACCAAATGATGGAACAGAATTGAGAAGATTTGTCCACCTGCATGAGAAGCTACCAGGTTTTTAAGGAAGCATCTTTAGATGCATAGCACGTGTCAGAATACATGTATAAGTGCACACATACCTGAGACACGAGAGCACACAGACCTTTAAACTTGACAGACTGCACTTTCCATTGCAAGCAGACACCTAAATGTATATGGCATACTTTGCGTGTACCTTTCCAGAGACCCATACGAAATAGCCTAATCACTAATCCCTCTGCCAACATGTCTTAAACCTCACTATTCCCTTGCAGATTCACTGTTCACTAACTGCTCAGAATGTTGGCCCTAGCCACATATAAAACAGCAACCCTTCCCATGTCACTGTTGTAATTCTCACCATGTTTCTGAAGGCATCAATGCCTGTGTCTGTGCCTTTTCCTAGTGACATGATACATAAAAAGAAACCTACAAATAGCAGAAGACCTGTGTTTCAGACCACATGCTCTCTAAGTTTCTGTACAAGAAGGTGTATGTATTCCTTTCTGCTCATAATACATGGTGTGTGGGTATTCAACAGTCTATTTGAGGGGCTCTGTGACACCTACATACGTAAGACATGTCTCCCTCTGCGACCGAATAATGCTGCAGAAGTAAAACCATGTGTTCACCTCTATGAGAAGCTACCAAGTTCTTAAGTTAGGGTCATCAGGTGCACAGCACGTGTCAGAATGCATGTACAAGTAGACACATACCTCACTCATGAGAGCACAAAGACCTTTAAACTTGACAGACTGCACTTCCCATTGAAAGCAGATCCCTAAATGTATACGGCCTATTTTGAGTGTACCTTTCCAGAGACTCATATGAAGTACCATAATCACTAATTCATCTACCAACATGATTTAAACCTCACTTTTCTCTTCCAGCTTCACTATTCACTGACACCTCCCAAACTGAGGCCTAGGCAAATATGAAAGACCAACTCTTCTCATGTCACTATTGTAAGGCTCATACTTTTAAACTTATTTCAAGTATATATGGTGTTACAACGCAAACTATTACAACACATACTTTTACAGAGTGATTTTTACAATGCAGCTTCCATTACAAAGCATACTATTACAATACAAGCCATTACAACACATGTACCATTCTAATGCCTGCATCGTAATGGATGTTTCATAAATAATGCATTATAAACCTAAAAATATCATTACAAAAACTGAATCACTCCTACACAAAACTTAACAGACCGTACAAATTTGTAACTCACCTCTCAAATAGTATTGCAGAATATGAAATATCAGAAACTCATAAAAGATGTTCTTTCCCACACAATAAATGTGATGCGCCACTCTCAATAAGGTAAAACCAGTAATGACAAACTGTCCCTCTCTTTCTGCACACAAATGAATGTAAGTAACAAATCAAAATGCTTCCTTCATTATTTCAAATTCCGAAACCCATTTGTATTGGTTAGACATATTAACCCTTTATTAGTCTCTTCTAAAAGTGCCCAAATTGGTTCTATAATTTACTGGAGTCACAAGTCCACTGTGGTGCCGCAGTGTAGGGTCGTGATGGAGTCGCGAACCCTTACAGGCATTCAAAATCCTATTTCCAACAATACTAGTATTATTTATAAGAACATACCACTTCTAAACATAGTACTGATTTGGAAAAACTTACTTTAGAAGCACATCACATATATATAACTTACCATTTCTTATTTTAAAACCACAGTTAACTTTTAACCCTTCCCCCTTCTGCTTAACCCTAGTTTCCATAGTAACAGTTTCTGCAATATTCAACTGTACCAGTAGGATACATGTTCACCATATTTTCAAACTCAGCTCACCAGCTTACAAATGCAAATAGCAGGTGTGGTTGACTTTTACAAGATAATAGCTTATCCTGTCTACTGAACCTTTCAAACGTTTTTCTATAACCAATCAGAAAGATGCTTGTTCAGCAAAGTAACATGCATCCTATTTTTTGAGTACACAATGTTTATGAACAGCCAATCAGGTATCTGCTTTTTCTAAAATAGCATCTTCTCCACCATTTTAGATACCTTTCATTCTACCAACTGACTTACTCAGCTACAGACGTCTTTTGATTCCTTCCAATCATCCCTTCAAAATGCTTACAGTATGGATTGTAGGGCACAGCTATGTTTTCTGGGGCAAAAGGTATGCTGAACACCGAGGTATTGACAAAGACCTAGGTTTGCAAAATGTGGATATTAAATGGTTTGCACAGAGAGGATTAAAGTGGCACCAATTGATGCCTTTGGTTAAAAACATTTTGCATCTCCAACCTCCTGACCTCATGATTGTGCACTGTGGTGGCAATGACCTAGGCACATTGACTGGGGTAGGGCTGGAAATCCTAATGAAGGATACCTTTGCACAACTGATGTTGCTTTTCCCTCAAACTGTCTTTGTGTACTCTAATATATGCCAAAGACAGAAATGGAAGTGGTCAAATCAATTCTGTCCACAGATTGACAAAGCTAGGAAGCATGTTAATAAAGCTGTTTCTGCTTATCTCAGAGACAATAGGATGGGCTCCATCTATAACAACAATCTACTTTTTGATATGCATGACATCTACAGAAGTGATGGAGTTCACTTCACAGATGAAGGGAACAGTGTGTTTCTCAACAACCTTAAGATGTGCATCCGCAGTTACATGTAGCTGCAACAAAGTCATAATGAACACAACGGCTCTTCTTAGAGCCAACCTATAACCCAACACTGAAAGTTATTTATTTTTTAACATATATACTCTTTCTAAATATTTGTCGGATTCGCGAACCCGTTGCGACTCCGCAAAACAAAAGCACGAATTCAATGTACTACAACACATTTCACTTTTCAACTTTAACTTTTCATTTATATTTTTTAATATTATCTCTAACTCTGTCAATTTTAATGTGATTATGAAATACAATCTCACTACCTCTATAAAAAGGTTCACAACTATAACACTACTCTTGGAATTGTATAGTATTTAATTATTTATTTAAGGTAGATCCGTAAATGCACCGCTACGTTACACTGGGGTGCCGCGCTGAGAGCCGCGATAGGGTCGCGACTCCTACCAAGAGAAAAAAATATATATATTTAATGGCCCCCACTTCCCTAGGCTGAATTCGGCCCGGGGACCCCATCCCCCGGGGCTAAGCCTATATTTCTAATTTAGAATTTTAAGGGGAGGGGGGACATGCGGTGCCCCTCCCCAGGCCCATTTTGGCCCTGGGGACCCCATTCCCCAGGGCCCCTCCTTTTTAAAAAAAAAAGCAAAGGGGGCCCTGTGGCCCCCCCTCCCGGGCCATTTTGGCCCAGGGGACCCCATCCCCCGGGGCTTGGCCACAATGTTGGGGACCGCAGGGGGGAGCCCCAGTGCCCCTGCGGTCCCTGGCATTGCTTTTAGACAGAGGGAGCTCCCTCTGCCCATAAAAAATTCTGCTTCGCTTCATGGAAGCGAGAGCATCTTTTCTACTCTAGCTTCCATGAAGCGAAGAAGTGGTTGCTATGGTGTGGCGGGAGCAGTGCTCCTGCCTTGCCATAGCAAACTGCAATGTCCCGGGGGTGACATTTTTTCCTTATTGCTGGAAATCTGGCCCCATCTATTGCTTGCAGGTAATTTTCAAAACAGTCAATCCAGTCTTCCCATTCGATAGGGGGCTCTCCTGGCGGTGTTGCCCAAGGATAATCACACCAGGATAATAAACTCACTGGAACGTATGTAAACTGTGGTGACCAGTAAAAATGATGAACACAAACAGCCAATGAAAACTGCTCCTGCTGACCAATATGTGACTTAGTTTTAGCTAACATCCAATCACCAGTTGATCAGCCCCAGCTGTGCAATCATCAGTCTTGATCGTTCCCTTATTTTGTTCACTTGTAGCTACATATGGCTTCCCAGAAGAGAAACATGGGAAAAGCGAGACAAAGAAGGTATTTTCCTTAACCCTGAATTCTCCTTTGTTTTTAGTCACTGATATCTATCTCCCTTTGCTATTGACTCTGCACTCAGTGCCGACTACATTTGGGGCGTCTTTGAAACGAAACGCCAGTTCATGGACGTCTTGCGTGTCTCGTTCAGTGCACATGCTGCCCCGGCTCAACTTCTACTTTACTCACTCTTATGCCTAGCGCGGTCTGTGCCCACAACTAGCTGTGTATAATGCAGTGGGTCTTCCGTCCTCCGGTGCCAGCCCAAGTTCTTGTTGACATGTGCTTAACACACCCATGGTTAAAGGCACATGACCAGCAGCCTCACGCAACAGCTCACGTGCAGTCTCTGTGACTTGATCAGCTGCCTCACGCACCGGCTAACGGGGTGGTCTCTGGAACTTGATCAGCTGTCTCACTCACCAGCTCACGCGCGATGTCTGGGACTTGATCAGCTGCTTTGCGCAGTGACTATCGTGCTGGCATGCCTCGCACCCTTCACAGTGGGGGGCCGTTAAACAACCAAAAGAAATGCTTTTTTTCCCTTCTGCACCTAATCTTGACGCACTGCCACAATTAGAGCACTGCAGTAATTAGGTGGATCTGACCTGTCAATGTTATAAATCCTGGATGTGGCTCGATGATCCACTGAACATCCGCTGGCTTTACTGCTCGCTTGGATTCATGGTTGGGGTTTCCTTTACCTCTGGAACTGCCTCATGCCTGGCCATATTGTCACCAAAGTGTACTAATCAAAGATGCCTCGAACCCTGCATACTCTGTAAGATGGTTTATTAAACAGAGGTAAAACCCCACACCGCAGTCTTGCAAGGCACAACTGCCTGATCACCCCATAGAACAATCTTATGTCATAATGGAATACATAGCTGTCATAATGAGCTGCAGCCCCAACCTAGCTGAGACTGCCTAAGTACATTACAACAGTACGGTAGAGATGAATTCCAAATATTGCAAGGAACATTGCTTTCAGAACAAGAGGAAAGAATCAATACATTCTCCAGTCACCATATTAGCACAACAACCCAGCATAATATGTGTCATGGAGTTAAAAGAGATTCCGGAAGATCAGGATCTAGCTACAGTTTGTAGTAAAAAAAAATGCCAAAAAATTGCCTCCTCACAGAAAGTACGACTGTAAGATTGAGTTAGAACTGGGGGCAATATGACTATGTAGTCAAATTTATGCACTAACAGAAGCTGAAAATCAATACCTAAAAAAATACCTGAAGAGTATCTGGAAAATTGATTCATTAGTCCTTCACAATCTCCAGTGTCATCCCCATTGTTCTTCATTCCCAAGAAAGATGGAAGGCTCTGTGTGTGAATTGACTATAGAGCTCTGAATCAAGTAACCATGAAGAACAGGTATCCCCTGCCTCTGATTTTTGAATTATTGGATCAGGTGAAAGGAGCAAAAGTCTATACCAAGTTATCCATGCCCCCAGATTACTAAGAGACTTCCAGAGAATGTTCCCAAAGAAACTAAAACAGGTGGGTTCCCCTTTGGAGGGGGGTACTGTCAGGAATGCTGTAGCATTTGTGTCAGTGTAACAAGTCAGAAGATTATAAAGGGACTCAGATTAGCCAGAGCATTAAAATATCTCATTGGATGCAGGTACCTGGTAGTGTCTCAGACACGCTCATGATCAGGTAAGCTAATTGCTCTTATCTGATGAACACTGTCCAATTTTGAATTCCGATAAACATTTCACTTCATCTCCGTTTATTGACGAATTCCAGGAGCTTATCAGTTTGTTAAAAGGAGAACTCGCATTCACGGAAAATATGGTATTTAAAGAACTGCCAAGGAGGAAAAACATTATTCTTCAAGTGTAAATCTTGATAAATATATATGTGTGTGTGTGTGTATATATATATATATATATTTATATATATATTTACACTATTATATATATATTATTTGAATATATTCAAATTCACTAGTTAAAACAAGAGACTTTGGACAATATAAACAACATTTTAAGAATTTCATTTATAACAAAAGTAATTTACTCAATATTCGACGGCGCAAGTCTCTACTGCAATTATTCTGAGATTATTGCAGACTGCCTGAGAGTAGCACAAGCCATGTAAAATTGGGTAAAGACATTTAAAGATATATATATATATATATATATATATATATATATATATATATATATATATATATATCTCCCACACTCCCTCCTCTCGGAAAGGACACAGCCGCACTCACAACGATCAAGTTCAATTTTTATTAACAACGTAGGCATTCCTGACGCGTTTCGGTCTTCAAGACCTTTTTCAAAGGTAAGCCTCGGCATATTGAGGAAACACACCCTTCAGTACCATGCTTCAATTTAAAAGTTTTTGTCCTCTGGTGGACGCCCTAATGGGACCCTTTCACAAAGCATGCTGGTACTTGTGGTGCACTTCCCCTCAATCAAACCCTCCAGTGGGTAATGCCGCATTCTTTTATGATTTATTTGTTGTGCACATATAGTTATATATATTAATTCACCAGAAATTGTTTTTGCTATGTAATGTTTTATGTCTCAAACTGAAGGTGCAGAATAGTGCTTCAGCCATAATAGAGAGGATCCTTAGTAGAGAACAAGAAATAGAAGTGATACCGTCCTCCACAAGGCAATCTCTCTTATTTCTCTAGCCACTTCCCCTTTCTCCCCTGCCATTGCTTAACGCTGGAAAGAGACCTAATTATACAGCGTGGGTGCTGGCATAGGGGCATTGGGTCCATCTTCTGCTCCTGTGGAATTTGCTGAACTTAAGTACCTGATACCACCCTAAACCCTAAAACTACCCTTACCACCCAAATACCCTTACCCACCCTAAAAATACTCTTGCCACGCAAATAACTTTACCCACTCTAAGCCCTAAAAACACCCTTGCCACCCAAATACCCTTATCCACCCTACACCTTAAAAAAATGCCCTGCCCACCCAAATACCCTGCCCTACCCTAAACCCTAAAAATACCCTAGCCGCCCAATACACTCATCCACCCCTAAAAACACCATTGCCACCCAATTACCCTTCCCACACTAAACACACCCTTGCCAGGCGCTATATATATATATATATATATATATATATATATATATTCACTGAAAAAACCAGAGGTTTCAGGGACGTTATGGTTAGGCTGACATTTCACTCATACAAAAGCAGAGAAATTCAGCCGTTATAGTTAGCTGGACTAACTATAACTCACGCCCCCGCAATGCACTGCTGATGACATCACATATTACATCACTCATGACATGGTCAGTGACATCACTGATGACATCTCAAATTACATCACTGATGACATCATCCACTTAATATCTGATGAACCTCCTCACATCCTAATATAACCTTTCATACACCTACTCTAAAATACAGACTACCATTCTCAAAACCATAGACACACCAATGCAAGTTAGTACATACCCACTCACTGATTCATAGGTCTACACATACATCCACTCACCCATACAGTCACTCATATACGCAGTCACTCATCAATACAGCCACTGATATATGCACTCATACACCTATACAGATACTCACACACTGCCACTCACCCATAGAGTTACTCACACACCTAGTCAGTCACCCAAAGAATCAATCACACTGCAATTTACTCATTATACAGTTATGCACATACCACCTCACTTATTCATACAGATACTAACACATACTGACTGTCTTATACAATCACGGACACGAGCACACACTCATCCATACAGCTACTCTCAAATATCACTCATTCTCACATATAGTCACTTATATACTCCAACACTCACATATACTGCCTTTCACATATGTAGTTACTCACACATGTACCACTGAGAAATCCATTCACTCACCAACACAGCCATACACACACTCACCCACCGATACAGCCCCTCGCAGATGCACTCATGACCCCCTACACCCAGTGAATCACCCACTCACACATTCATGCAGGGAGCCACACCCCCCCACCCATACAGACACTCAGGCACCCATACAGGTACTCAGACAACCAATCATTTACCCATATAGACACTGATGTACCTACTCACCAACCCATGCAGCCACTAAAACACCAACCGACAGACTGATACAGACATTCACACAGATTAGTCACTCACCCATACATTCACAGACACGTTTAATCACTCACTTATACAGTCAGTCACGCACACACTAAGTCATTCATACAGACACATACACCCACTCATTCTTCAATACTCCTTGCCGTATATATAGTCAAGATTCTTAAACTTTTCAGAAACAGTCACTGGATGATGTCATCAGTGATGTCATTTGAGATGTCATCAGTGATGTCACTGACCATGTCATGAGTGATGTAATATGTGACATCATCAGCAGTGCATTGCGGGGACGCGAGTTATAGTTAGTCCAGCTAACTATAATGGCTGAATTTCTCTGCTTTTGTATGAGTGAAATGTCAGCCTAACTATAACGTCCCTGAAACCTGTGGTTTTTTCAGTGAATATCTAAGGTTTTTTCAATGCTAATTCCTAACTATAACGTCCCTGAAACCTGTGGTTTTTTCATTGAATATCTAAGGGGCACATTACGATACCCGGCGTAAATAACACCGCCAGGCATGGAAGCGGCAAAAATCCGCCCGCACACACCGCCTGAACACCGACCACGCCATTACGATTACACAAACCGAATACCGCCATCGGCGGAAAAAGCACACAAAATACCGCCCGCCAACGTCCGAGTCGGAGACAAACCGCCCGCCACGGACGGAAACACGCATGACAACACAAAACCGCCCGCCCTCACGGCCGACACACCGCACGTGAAATTACGATCGCACCGACATGAGCGCGGAAAAACAACAAATATACCGCCCGCCAGCGCAAACAACGCCGATGAGAATCGACACGGCAGAAGCCATGGCGCCCACGTACCTGCACAGAAACCATCCGCACACAAAACCAATAGCACACAACATGGCCAACAAGTCCACACAGGAAGGCACGCACAAATACACAAGCACAGTACATATCCCGAAAACCCCCCCCCGGACAAACAAAAAATACAAAGGCCAGAACCCCAGACACAACACACCTGAAAACAACAGACCATGAGGACACACCCACATAGGTGTGCACAAAAGCAGCACTCCCACAGACCACAACCCCTTGCTACATTGCAAACCAGAGAGGAGAGGAGAGGACACAGTGACACAGCAAGGACAGCAGCACACCACAGAAACGCACACATCACAACCACCACCACCACCACCAAACACCGGCACCACAAACCCCCTGCACATTACACAACACACACCGCACCAGCACCACAAACACCATGGCACCACAAAGAATGCCCAAGTTCACGCCCATTGAGCTGACGGTCATGGTCGACGAGATCATCAAGGTGCACCCACAAATCTATGGGAACATGGTCCAACACACACCACTAGCCACCAGAAACAGAATGTGGAACCGGATCGTAGACCAGGTCAATGCAGTCGGGACCCTGCCCAGGAACAGAGTCGAAATTAACAAACGGTGGAATGACGTCAAGAGCCTGGTCAAGAAGAAGGAGGGCAAAAACAGAGAGCTGGCTGCCGTCACTGGCGGAGGGAATCCCCGCGCTCTTCAAGACCTTCAAAGCGTGGGAGGAGAAGGTGCGAGTCATCATACATCCCGAGATCCTCGCCGGATTAGCAGGGGGAGTGGAGGCTGGTAAGTACAAACTAATGTATACCAGCACACCGCTATGTACCCACATGCACTACCACCATGCCACAGCTCCCAGGGACAAACACCCCCATGTCCAGCACACAATACACGACACACACATGCAACAGACACCACCACACACAGCCCAAACAGAACAACTGTAAGATGCGTGGGGACATGTGTACATTCAGCCAGCCACGTAACCACCAACAGGTCCCCAAATATGCCAGAAGCGCCACAACGAGCACCCACCACACCCATGTGTCCGCCACAGCTGCACAAACCGACAAGTAACAGGTAAGTGGCAGGAACACAAAGTGCAGTGGGTGGGAGGGTGGACAGCCCAAGTACAACACACACCAGGCCCCTAGTCCCACAGCACAGCAAGGAGGAGCATCCCCCACACCCCACAGCCACGTGTCAGCCACCGCAGTGCACAACGACAGCCGAAAGGCAGACATCACGGTCCACAGCAATCGGTGTCAGTGGGTGTCCAGCCACCCCCACGACCCACAACACCCCCCACCCCCACAGACCTGCAACATGGAGCACCCCCGCTTAGAGCCATGTGGCATCCAGTACAGTGCACGCACGAACAACCTGCAGGTGGGAAACTGGACAGGGCTGGATTACTGGAGGCATGAGGACCGGCACACGACCAACACATGGGACATGTCACGTAGCAGACGGAAACGCAGCACCGCCCACCGTCACGAACAAGTGAACAATGTGCACACGGACATGAACAACAGACTCACACCCCACATGACCCATCACAGACATAGCAACACCCAAGGAGCCACGTCTGCATACACAAGCCACACTGAAAATAGTACCACACGGCAGCCACTGTGCAACTCATCACACACAACCGAAACACCATTGAAGTCCTGTCCATGTAGCCCCTACTGCCTGTCAACCACACACCCCACAACTACGCCTATGTAAGACAAACAACACTAGACGCAACAGAGCGGAACAACAGAAATGCACACGAACACCACTGAACCCATCAAACACACAGACACACCATGCACATACAACATACCATCCATCCCATCCGTCAGCCCCAGTCTCATGAAAGGCATGTCATCCGCACAGCTGCCACACATACAGCAGTCACGCTAAGATACATGCCCATGACCAACCATGTGCCAGAAGTCAATGAAGCGCACAACACACTGTGAGCAACAACACACAACATGGGCCACACCCCCCCACGAGCACTGCAGTGATGCACATGGCACAGGGCAGCACGCACACCAAGGAGATGGGACAACTGCAATACGTTGGCTTTCACACACAACCATCACTCACTCATAACGATGCGTCCAATGCCATGTCCAGTAATCACAACAGACAGCAAATATGCAGGCCATGTCAAGCATGCACACACCTCAAACCATGCACTGTCATGCTGCCACAACACATGTCACGTTCGGCACCCATGGCTCACAGCATGTACCCCAAAAGCATATACCCTCCCAAATGCGAATCTGGGGCATGGCCCCCATGTTGCCATATGCGTTCCTAAGCGTTCCATTTGAACCCCAAAAGCAAAGTACAAACCAGACCCAGGATGGGCCAGGAGCCCGCATACACCAGAGTCACAATGAGTAGGGGCACAGCAACACACCCATCGGCATGGCCAATCCGTCCCATGCCACATGTGCACAGCACACAGTCCCATTGCCAAGCACACACAACTACAAATGCCACAGCCACACACACGCCTCCGGGAAACCCATGTACGAGATTGCACGAACTGCCAATGTCAGACGACAAATACATACTTCGCCAGGTGCAACACAATAACAAATCTCATTCTCTCCACAGGTGACGAACTGCCGGATGCTGGGGATGGAGACAGCAGCCAGCACAGCCAGCCCACAAGCCCCCAACGAGGACACACGGATGTGGAGGATCTCACCTCCTCTTCGGACACGGACCACCAAGCAGGCCCATCTGGTGTGGCAGGGCCCAGCCGCTCCCCAGGACCCCTCCTACCCACCAACCCATCATCCAGGGCTGCTGAACAGTCCCAGCCCCCTGCTGCCACTGTCGTTGCGGCCACACCCACGGTCATTGCG